>PVKM010010068.1:0-35601 GCA_004027735.1 Carollia perspicillata | reverse complement strand
AATTCTTGTTTCTTCATTCTTTTCTGTTTGGTTGTTTCTTTCTTCCTTCTGGTCCACTCCATTGATTTGAGTCCCAGTTTTCTTTCCATCACTGTTGGTTCCCTGTGCATTTTTCTTAATTTCACTTAGCATAGCATTCATTTGTTCATCTAATTTGCGACCGAAATCAACCAGTTCTGTGAGCTTCCTGATCACCAGTGCTTTGAACTGTGCATCTGATAGGTTGGCTATCTCTTGGTTGCTTAGATGTATTGGCTCTAGGGCTTTGATCTGTTCTTCTGTTTGAGCCATTTGCGGTGGGGGGGGTTGTCTGGTTGCACCTGTTAGGGAGCGAGGGGTGGAGCTTCCGGTGCTGATTCCCAGGTGGGTGGGCTTGTGTAGGTTTTAAGACTCTGTGGATCTCTTCAACGAACTCTCCTGTGAGGCTGGGAGTCTCTCCTGGCCCCTCACCCCCATAAGTGTTTTCAGTCGGTGCTTTCAGGCTTTAGGCTTTATTTCCCGGTGCTTTGGCCCTGGGTTGTGCAGTCTGTCTCGCTCCCCATTTTTGCCTGTTTTATCTGTGCGCGAATGTGTGACCGCGGTCAGCCACCAGCCTTGTGCACCTTGCTGGGTCTGCCTATTGCCACCCTGCACCTGGGTCTGCCATCCACCACTTTTTCCTGCCATGACCCCGCCAGCTCCACCCCTCTTACTGGTCTGGATGAATGGTTGTCGGACTTCCGTACAGTTCAATTTTCTGTTAGATCTGGTTGGTTTTTTGTTTCTAAATTTTTGTTGTCCTTAATTTTAGTTGTGTGAGGGGAGGCACAGTGTATCTACCTTTGCCTCCATCTTGGCCGGAAGTTCAGTTACTCCACTTTTGGTTTTAATTTTTATTTAAATTATTTTTCCTTGATGACTAAATGCTGGCAGTGACAAGTCCTTTATCAGATATTTTCACAGTCCAGTTTATTTTTTTCTTAATTTTTTCTTCCATCAGTGCATTTTTTGTGTTTTAGGAAATACTTGCCTACTCTAAGGTTGTGAGGATATTTTCTTAAGTTTTGGTCTCGAAGTTTTAGAGTTTTAGCTTTTACATTTATTTCTGGGGCAAGAGAGATAAGTATATCTTTTTTGTTTTGTTTTCCCATAAAATACAGAGAAGTATATTAAGATTAAAATCTTCAACCTCCATGCACATGCCCTTGAGAAATCACAGGCATTATATAAATATCAACATATTTATTATAGATGTCTCCTGAGTCTTCATGTAAATCTTTCCCAGTTGACTTAATATTATTTTGATATACTTTAATAAGATACTGACATTTAAGTTATCTTCAATTTTATAGCATTACAAGTAGAGTTAAAATAAATATTCTTGAATATGTTTTTACTTACATTTTGCTTTTATGCAAATATTTCTGTAGGATAGATTTCTCGTAATAAAATTTCTAGTCAAATGTTTTACCCATTTAATATCTTGCCTTTTGATCTGAACTGCAAAATGCCTTCAAAATATTAAACTTGTTTACTCATATACTGTGGGTATTAGTATTTGCTAAAATTTCATATTGTTAGCATTTTTAATGTTATCTTTAATTTTTGTCAAATATCAGAAGGGAAAATTGTCTCAATTTCTCATTTCCTATAGAGCTTTCCCCCCTCTTATTAGCCATTTTAATACTGTTAAAACAGCTATCTCTAAAGTGAGGATTTTAATTTTGAACAAAAATTTAAAAGTTAACTTTTATATCTGAATTCTGAGTACTAAATCAGACTGAGAAATTTTTAAAGGCTTCTGATGCCCTGCCTCATGCTGTTAATTATGTTAGTGGCTATTGCTCTGGCCAGGAGAACTGGGCGCAGATGATGGGAAGTGGTTGCAGGAATGACCATCTTGCAACAGTGATGCCAGGATTGGGAAGCCTCCAAGGCCTCCAAGGCTGAAGCACCCATTCCTTTGGTAGAACCAGAAAAATTAGGTGGAGGGATGACAGACCCTAGGAGAACATAAAAATGAAGTCAACAAGAAAGCATTTGCTTTTCGTCAAATCAGTAGATAAAATAACCTTGATGTAAAATTGAAGGGTGATTATAAATTTATTAATGGCGCAAAAGAATGAAGTCTGTCCAAGTCGGAAAACTTTAGAATGCCTAGGAGTTACAAGTCAGTGTGTAAAACAAAATGAATAAGATACAGTTTGTGCTGTCATGAAAATTATAGTGTAGTTTCAGGTTGGTGATGGCAAAGAAAAATTAATGTTGTTACACAAATATTCTGCCTAATAACTGAATCTTACAGACCAGATGTCAAAA
Source organism: Carollia perspicillata (assembly GCA_004027735.1). Lineage (NCBI taxonomy): Eukaryota > Metazoa > Chordata > Mammalia > Chiroptera > Phyllostomidae > Carollia > Carollia perspicillata. The sequence goes on along the minus strand of PVKM010010068.1, from coordinate 33,303 downwards.
AAACAAAGCAAAACAAAACAAAAAACTCCATTCTTGAGCAAATGTCTACTTTATAAAAGGAAATCTCTGCTTTGGTGGTTTACAAGTGGAATTTGTAACTATACCTTTACTAGATTTTCATAAGCGACAAGAAAATCATTAATCATTTATTTCCATGTCAAGAAAGTGTGTTTAATGCCTTTTTGTATATCTCATATTTTTGGTGCTTAAAGTTGTTAATCACAGGAGCAACCTAAATTTCCAACAAATTAGAAATAACAGTACAACTGTGTAGAATAATAATGTTTTTAAACATGACTATAAAATGTTTAATAAAATATATATAATATAAAGCACAAGAAGAGTTTCTTTCTCATCCTTTTTCTCAATTATTTTATCATGAGAAATTTCAAAAATACAGAAGAGTTGAAAGACTAGCTCAGTAAACACTTGTATACTCTGCCGTTTGGATGTGTTAGCTGTGAAATAATACTTTTTCAATAGTAGTATTAATAATAATTGGTCACTATCATTTTGCAGCCAGTTTATATTCATATATTGCCAGTTGCCTTATAAATGTCTTTTGTGGTTTAAAGATTGTTTCAATTAAGGGTTTTTTTTTTCAATATATTTTATTGATTATACTATTATAGTTGTCCCTTTTTTTTCTCATCTTTATTCCCCTCTGCCCTGCACCCCGCTCCCACCAGCATTCCCCGGTCTTAGTTCATGTCCATGGGTCATACATATAAGCTCCTTGGCTTCTCCATTTCCTATACTGTTCTTAACCTCCCCCTGTCTATTTTGCACTTAACCATTTAAGCGTCTCATTCCCTGTACCTTTTCCCCCATTCTGTAGCCCTCCATGTGATCTCCATTTCTGTGATTCTGTTCCTGTTCTACTTGTTTGCTTATGTTTTTGTTTCTTTAGGTTCAGTTGTTGATAGTTGTGCGTTTGTTGTCATTTAATTCTTGATATATATGATCATCATCCTTGTCTTAGATAAGTCCCTTTAACATTTCATATAATAAGGGCTTGGTGATGATGAACTCCTTTAACTTCACCTTGTCTGGGAACCACTTTGTTTGCCCTTCCATTCTAAATGGATAGCTTTTTTTGTCTGTTTGTTTTGATAGAATAATCTTGGATGTAGCTCCTTGCTTTTTATAACTTTGAATACTTCTTGCCAGCCCCTTCTTGCCTGCACAATTTCTTTTGAGAAATCAGCTCACAGTCTTATGAGAACTTGTTTGCAGATAACTGTCTCCTTTTCTCTTGCTGCTTTTAAGATTCGCTCATCTTTAATCTTGGGGAATGTAATTAGGATGCGCCTTGGTGTGTTCCTCCTTGGAACTCCCGACTTCTTTGGGACTTTGTGAGCTTCCTGGACTTCCTGGAAGTCTATTTCCATCTCCAGATTGGGGAAATTTTCTTTCATTATGTTTCCAAATAAGTTTTCAATTTCTTCCTCTTCTCCATCTAACATTCCTATGATTCTGATGTTGGCACTTTTGGAGATGTCTTCTTATACTCCGTTCACTTTTTTGGAATTATTGTTTTTTCATTCAGTGCTGGTTGAATGTTTATTTCTTCCTTATGTTCCAGATCATTGATTTGAACCCCAGCTTCCTTCCCTTCAGTGTTCATTCCCTGTGGATTTTTCTCTATTTCATGTAGTGCAGCCTTCATTTCTTCCCTTACAGTTTTGCCATACTCAGAGTTCTCTGAGCGTCCTGATCACCATTGTTTTGAACTCTGCATCTGATATATTGGCTATCTGTTTCATTTAGTTCTTTCTCTGGGATTTTCTTCTCTTCTTTCATTTGAGCCATATTTCTTTGTCTCCTCAATTTGGCAGCCTCTCTGTTTTTATTTCTGTGTATTAGATAGAGCTACTTTGATTTCCTGTCTTAGTGTACCTGTTAAGTTGTAAGGGGTAGAGCCTTAGGTATGTGTCAGTATGGGGCAACCTGCTTCCCTGCTTTGTGGCTCTGTGTGGGGGTAGGAGACAAAGAGAGGATGGTGCCACTGCCTGACTTCACTTGCCCCATTTCCAGTCTCTTCACCCACTCCCCTTATACAACTGTTACCCTTCTAACTGATGCCCTGGTGGTGGTTCCCAAGTGGGTGGGTTTGCTTATGTTCTAGGTCTGTGCAGGGCCCTTTAAACAGAATCTCCTGAGAAACCGGTTGTTTTTGCCACTACCCCAACCCCCACCGGATTTTACAGCCAGAAGTTATTAGGCTTTATCTTCCTGGTGCTGGAACTCTGGGCTCTGGGTCTGGTTTGGGGCTGGAATCACTTGCTCCCAAAGTCTCCCTGCCAGTTTTTATCCACCTCATGTGAATGTGGGACCACCCTTTCAGCCTCTGCTGCCTTTCCAGTGCCACACCACATCCTCCTCCCTGGCTCTGCCCTCCTACCTTTCTGGATGAATATAACTTCTTTAAATCCTTGGTTGTTGGACTTCCATACAGTTGGTTTTCTGGGGTGTTTTTTTATTTTGAGATTAGTTGTGATTCTTCTTGTTGCATGAGGAGGCAGAATGTGTCTACCTATGCCTACATCTTGACCAGAAGTTCCACCTTTTGGTTTTGATGCCACATTTTACTTATGTATCCCTTAACTAATTCATAGGTAGTTTTACTCTTTTTGTCTTTTAACCCTCACACTAGCTTTATAAGTGATTAATCCACTGCCTTTATATATTTACCTTTCTAGTGAAATTTACTCTTTTATATGTTTTCTTGTAATCAGTCAGTACCCTTTCTTTTTAGCTGAAAGAAATCTATTTAACACTTCTTGTAAGGCTGGTTGAGTATTTGCTTGTCTGGAAACAGTTCTGTCTCTCCTTTAATTCTGAATGATAACTTTCCTTGGGTAGAATATTTTTGGTTGGATTTTTTTTCTTTCAGCACTTTCTCAAATCGTGATTAAATACACACAAAATTTACCATCTTACGCATGTTTACGTATAGATACGGTTCGTTGGTATCATGTACGTTCGCATCGCTGTGCAGTCATCTCCTCCGTCCGTCCCGTAACTCTGTTCATCTAGCAGGGCTGAAACCCTGTACCCATTAAACATCTTTGAGTCTCTGCCTTCAGTTCTTTTAGGTATACACCCAAAAGTAAAATTGTTGAATTGTATGGTAATTCCGTTTTTAATTTATAAAAACATCATGCTGTTTTTCAATGTGCCATCCTTAACATTCTCACCAGCAATGAGTGAAGATTGCAGTTTCTCCACATCCTCACCCACCTAGTTCTTTTAATCATATGTACTACTTTAGAATGCATTATTAACAGCCAATATTTGTTAAACACTACCTATGTAGAATTATGCTAATTACATTAAATGTCATTCTCACAGCAACTGTTACACCCATTTTGTAGATGAGTCATTTGTGAAGCTAGGGATCCTAAGTGACTCACAGTCACACACCCTACAGACGATAAGGACAGGGGTTCATGTTCAGGCAGTCACGCTCCATAACCTGTGTGCTCTTAACCAGTCCATAATAATTGCTTCCCAGAAGCAGAGTTATTAATTCGAAGGATGTGAATATTTTAAACTTTAAACTGCCAAATTTCCTCTCAAAAAGGCTTCACCAATTTTAATGCCATCCGTAGCATAAAAGAATGCCCACCTAGTCCCTCCAAATCCTTGTCAACATGTGAAATTAATCCTTTTTAATCTCTGCCATGTCACTGGGCATTAAAAAGGCCCTTGTTTTAATGTTTCCCTGTTTCTATTGATTTTGAGATCTTTTCATGTGATTACAGACCACTTGAATCTTTTCTTGAATTGACATGTTAGTTTGAGCAAGGTAAACTGCTGTGTGGGTTTCCTATTGCTACTATAAGAAATGACTACAATTTTAGTAGCTTAAACAGACACAAAGTTACGTGTCTTCTAGAGACTAGGGGAGAATCTGTTTCCTTGTCTTTTCCAGCTTCTAGACATTATCTGCATTCCTTGGCTTATGACCCCTTCCTCACATTGTTATCGCATCTCACTCTGACCTCCTGGACTCCCTTTTTGGTTGGAATTTTGGGGGGTCATAAACCAAAGGAATGGCTTATGACCCCAAATAGCTAGTTTTCCCCCTGATTATTATAAAGTTTATGTTTTCCTTATTGTTTTGAAATGCTGTGTTTATCCATTACTTAAATTCTCGTATTAATTTGAGCCTGTGGCTAAATTTCATTCTAAGCCAATTACTAGTGCTATAGCATTTTAATTACTGTGGCTGTTAATTCTGTCCTGCTGTCTCGACTAAAAGTTCCCAGTCATTCCTCGTTTTTAAAAAATTCTTGGCTATTTTTGCTAATTTTCTTTTCCAAGGGAAGTTTTACAAAATACCCTGTCGATTTCAATTGAGATTACTTTGAATTTATAGATTACTTTCTGGAAAATTGACATGCTTCTTTTGATTCTTCCCATCTAGGAATATTCAGTAGCTTTCCTGTTTCATTTGTTTGTTTGTATTTAACATACCCTTCAGGTGATGCGTATCTTATATTCTTACAGTTTTATTGTGATTGGTATTATAAATTTATTGCTTTTTATCCATTACATTTTTTCTGTTGGTTATTGCTGGTATGTAGAAACATTGTTGCTTTTTAAATTTGTATGATAATTTGTGATCCCCTTATTACCTAAAACCTTGTATTGGTTGTACTGATTTTTCAGTTATTTTTCTCAAATTTTCTAGGTAAATAGCCATTTTGCAATGGTTGCAGTTCTGGTTCTTGCCTTAAATTACTATCAAAGACTGCAAGTATAACTTTGAAAAGTAGCTATAAAACCGTGTTATTACAATGAAGATCTGTCTTTTTTGGGAATGTTTCTATGGATTTCTAGCGAATATGTCTAATTGAGTGAGTCTCTCAACTTAATTAGTAAGTTTCTTCCTATTTACCAAGGGTTTCGATCTTGAATTTTGTCAAATGTTTTTATAATTTTTGTATGGCCTTCTGTATGTATGGGGGGAACCCCCCAAAAAAACAAAATTCATATATTAAAAAACTATGTACTTATTCTTACCTGTTTAACTTCAGTCATCTTCAAAGTGCTTCCCATTTGATGGAATACACCTATCAAGATGTTTTTATTTTCCACTGCTCAAAACAATTTTTAAATTGTCAATTTTAGTGCGTCTGCCATTTTTTGTTTCACCTCTTCCACATTGGCAACACATTTCCAAGGACTTTTTCATCTGGGAAAACAAAAAAAAGTTACTGAGCGCAAGATCAGGTGAATAGGGAGGGTGGGGCAGGGGGTCATGTGGTTTTTGGTCAAAAACTGCTGTACACTCAGTGCTATGTGGGCAAGTGTGTTCATAAATCACCCATCATGAAATTGGCAAAGGCTTTGAAAGAGTCTTCAAAAAAAAAATTCACAGAAGGCAAAGGCAGCCTCTCACAACCCAGCTGATACACTGAAACAGATGGGTTCCTAGAACATTCACCTAGCGCCTAGTGGGAGAAGCCTCTGCAAGGGGCCCGCCCTCCAGAAGATAATTCTGGGTTTTGGATGGTCCCCCCTCGTATATTAAATAGTGAATAACTTTACTAGGTAATTCTGCGTTTGAATTATTTCTTTGTTTGCTTGTGACTTAAATACTCAGTAATTATACCTGAAGTTCACTGGTGAGCCTAATGAATAACTTTCTGTTTGTTTCATGTGTGCGTGTATGTGCACATTATTCTTCTGCGCTTTGGCTGTCAGCGTTATAATAGTGATCACAGGGTAACTGGAAAGCTCGTTCCGCTCTTAGGATGTACTGGAACAGTTCATAAAAAGAGAACTACCAAATTAACCCTTTTGAAAAATAGTAGTGTTTAACTTAAAACCTGTCTGGACTTAATTTCTTTTGCCAGGGGTAGGTCTTCAGTTTTTTACTCTCCATGACTTATGTCTTTCTGGGATTTTAAAGAAGTTGTTTTTGGTAGAGACTTGTCTATGTCATTAATCTTTCTCATATAATGAACTTTTGATTTGGAGTTTTAAGATTTATATTCCTTCTACTTTTAGCTCATTATTTGTTCATTTAATAGCAGCTTTTCTTGTTTTCTAACTGGCATATGCATGGTTATAAATTTTTGTCTTGAGTAAAACTTGAGTACATCACAGATTTTTATACACAGATCACAACATGTAATACACTCATTTTGAAAATTAAAAGTCTCATTTCTGCCCTCAGTAGTGTGGCTCAGTGGATTTCGTGCTGGTCTGCAAACCAGAGGGTCACCAGTTCAATTTCCAGTGTAGGGCACGTGCCTCTGTAGGAGGCACATGAAAGGCAACCACACATGGATGTTTCTCTCCCTCTCTTTCTCCCTTTCCCTCTCTTTAAAAATAAATAAATAAAAATCTTTTTAAAAAATCTCATTTCCTCTTTAAAACAGATCTGCTAGGATACTTTTATTTTATTCTACAGTATGCCCAATTTGGGAGTTTTTTTGCATGTCTTTGGAAAGAATTGATATAAAATTATACACACAAATATACCGATTTAGAACAAGCTTGTTTGTTATTTAAATTATCAATACTTTTCATTTATTTGAACTGTTTATTCTTCATAAAACAAACAGCTAAGTAACTTACAGAAAATTTGTGTGCAGGTACAGATTTTTATTAAAAAAATGAATTAAAGCATGCAGTTGAATCTTTTCTGACCCCCCCACTCATATTTTATGGTAATGTATGATTAACCTCAGGCAATACAAAGTCACTTTTTGTGATAATTTGATGGATAGAGTCAATAAGATTCCCAACTGGGGGATATGCTTCAGCAAAATCTCAAGACAAAATTTTAATACAAGCCATGTGTTGAATTCATGCTTGAACCTGAAAGTAATCATAGTCAATATTTTTAAAATAAAATATTTGATATATACAGAAAGAATAAATGATAAAACAATATAGCTCCTACCCAGCTTAAGAAATAAAATCTCATTACCATACACCAGATATCATGCGTTTCCTTCTTGATCATATCCCTGTTTCAGTTCCCCTGTAGAATATTGAATTCATTGTGGTTTTTTATCAGCTTTTTTTTTTTTAGGTATAATGAACATATAATAATTATAAGTTTAAAGTATGCAGCATACTGATTTGACACATTCATATTACAGTACAACTACCAGTGTGGCCAATAAGTGAACATCTCTGTTGGGACACATAATTTCTTCAGTGATGGAAACAATTGAGAGATCTAGTCCCTGAGAAAGTTTAATGTTTGTAGTACAGTTTTGTTGTTTGTAGCCACTGTCCTGTGTATGAGATCTCCAGGAATTGTTTATCTACTTACAGTTCTGTATTTCTTTATATTTTAACTTTATTTGCCATTTTTTGTGTTTTTTAACTGGTTGAAACGACATATTGTATATATTCTGCAACTTGTTGGTTTTACTTCATCTTAGGTTTGTGCAGTTCATTATGGTGCATGTCGCTAGTTCATTTTCACTGTTTGGTATAATGTTCCATTGTGTCAGAATACTGTGACTTATACATTCTTCTCTTAATGGACATTTGGTTGTTTCCTGTTTTTTGAGTATTACGAACAAGATTGCACACATTTTTTCTAAGGCATCATACCAGGATGATAGTAACAGCCAGAAAGTGTACACAACCCAAATGCCCATCAGAACCAATGAATGGGTAAATAAAGTGTGGTATAATCATATAATGGAATATTATTCAGCCACAGAAAGGAATGAAGTGGTGATACACCCTGCAAAATGGATGAACCTCAAAACCATGCTGAGTTCAAGAAGTCAGTCTTAAAAGACTACATAGTGTGTGATTTCATTTATATGACTTGTCCAGAATAGTCAAAGTCATATAAACAGGAAGTAGATTGTTTCCAGAGTGTGAGGGAAGGGTGTGAGGATGATTGGCTGCTAATGGGTTTGGGCCTTTTATGGGGGTGATGAAAACAGTATAAGTTTAGATTGTGATGTGATTACACAACTCTGTGAATATACTAAAGCCACCAAATTATATACTTTGGTGGATTTATGACATGTAATTGTATCTTACTAAATAAATTAAAAATAATTTCTAGGGCAGTGTTTTTCAGACCCAATCCACTAGTAGGTTATAAAGCAATTTAGTGGGTCAGTAAAAGACTTTTTTTAATGAGGGTGCTCATGTAACTAATTTAAATACATAAATTTATGAAATATATAAGTGAAACCTCATAAGTAGCATATTCTTCATGGTAATTATGAATATTTACCATGTAAATTTACCATGTAAAAAAACAAGTAAATTTTTGTTTGAGACTTTGGTTTTACTATTCATTTGGGTAATTAGTGATTGGGGTGAAGAATGGTTAGGAGAGAGGGTTATACCAGAAATGCAATCTAAGTTGAAAGGATCATTAGAAATAAGAGGAAATGCTCCAGTTTGGCTTTATCATCGCTCTGTTCACACTCTAGAGTTTCTACGTCAAGTCCAGCTTGGAAATGGAAGAAGAACAACACCGTCAAGCGTTTATGCTGCTTTCTGCCTTCTTCCCAGACTTTTCCTTTGGTTCTGTTCTGTACCCTAGCCAAGTATATTCCTATTCCTAACATTACTGGTATTTTGGTCAGGCTATTTGATTACTTTGAAAGCATACTGCTATTAAAATTTGATATGTTATCCTTTTTAGTTTATATTAGATTTCGTAGCTAGTACTAGGTCAAATTTTGTATGCTTTGAGAGCTTTAAAGTACTGACAATTTTTTCTTCTGAACATGGATAGAAAATACTTGAGACTTGAAATATGTGTGAAGGAGACATGAAATAGGTATGAAGAGTTTAAAAGCACAGACTGAAATATTTTTTAAAGATTATTGATTTATTTACTTTTGGAAAGGAAAGGAGGGAGAAAGGGAGAGAAACAATTGATCGGTTGCCTTGCAAATGCACCTTAACCAGGAGCCAAACCTACAGCTCAGGCACGTGCCCTGGCTGGGGGTCAGACCTGTGGCCTTTTTCTTTATGGGGTGACACCCAGCCAACAGAGCTGCACCAGTCAGGGCCAGACTGAAATCACTTTCGATCTCTCCTTTTGTTGTTCAAAGAAGAATAGTTTTTCGTGTCTAATGTCAATAACTTGAGGTTTCTGTAGCATTGATTTTTTATACTACTTTTAACACATCAAAGTTGTGGCGATTTTGAATTCTTTAATTAAGTCATCTTAATCATCCTCATTATTTAATGTTAACTGTTTCTCTTTTCTAAAAATTTATCTTTTTGTTTTTGTTTTTTTGTCTTTTTTGTCGACTTTTTTTTTTGTTCGTTTGTTTGATGTTCCTTAATGGACATCATATTTAAAATAAAATGTAACATCATGGACAGTTTGAGAAAACCAAGGCAAAGCAAGGATAAGAAGGAAACTTACTAAATTGTATCCTTAAGATAAAAGAAAAGTACATCATTGAAACAAAGTACGAGCCTGTAAAAAAGAGAATATTCAAGAGCAAAAAAAGTTGTGGGAAATTAAAAATATAGTAGAAATTTAAAAGACAACACCAGTTAGGAAGGTCACTCTAGAAAGTAAAAGAGGAGAAAACATAAGAAAATCAGTGAAGCTGGCCAGAGGGTCCAGGCCCAGTGTCTGAAAGAATAGTTCCAGAGAGAGCGGACAGAAGGAAGGGCATTAAGTTTTCAGTGAAATACAAGAAGTTTTGTCAGAATTGAATGAGTCTTCAGTTTGAAAGTAAACAGAAAATACTTAGGCAGATGGATTTTTTAAAAAGCCATTCAGGAAATTTCAGAAAATGGAGGGTTAAAGACATGATTCTTTAAAAAGAAAAAGTGCCGTATTTTAAGCTCAGAAATCAGAAGGCATTGATACTGGATTTGTCAGCACCACCACAGAAAGCTAGAAGACAGCAGAGCCATTTATTTTATCCTGGACTGGAAGTCAAGGAAGAGGATGAAATAAAGGTATGAAACATCTTAATAAATTTACCTCCCTGGAAGTTACTGGTAAATACGGGCTATGAAAAAAATGAAGGATTAAAAATTAATATTCAGTCAAGTCAGGATGGCAGCATTGGTAAATACGGTACTTGCCGCCTCCTACAACCACATCAAAATTACAACTAACCTACAAAACAACTATCATGCAGGACCACCTGAAATTTACAACTAGAGAATTAAAGAAGACGCCACATCAAGTCTGATAGGAGGGGCAGAGATGCTGAAAAAGCTGATCCTACACCCATGTGTGATAGATTAAAAACTGGGAGGGATATCTTGGCTGTGGAGGTCTGGTCCTACACCAGGCACCCAGACCCAGGGTTCCAGTGCCAGGGAGAGAAGTCCCCATAATTTCTGGATGTAAAAACCAGTGGAGAGGGAGGCTAAGGTAGATGGAAGGCTACTATAGTGCCAGGCAGTTCCTCTTCAAGGTCCCATGCATGGACTTAACTTGGACTCACTCCCTCTGAGCTCCTATGCTGGAGCGGTAGCTCAGAAAGCACCAGAGACATATGGGGAGTCTGCTATCGGGATAAGACCTTGGGGAGACTGCTTTCTCCCAGACGGAAGTGCTAGCAGAGGCGATTGTTCTTTTGATGAGCCCTCCCTGCACAGCCAGCAGGTGGTGGATGCCAGATCTGAGTCTCCATCAGCCTGGCTCACCCTGCGCTTGAGATTTCCTGAGCCCCGCCCAACCCAACTTTTAGGCCCACCCAAGCTGTTTCCCGTGGCTTTTCCATACACATGGCATGTCTTGGCTTGTGCTTCAGAGTTTCCTAAAGTCTCTCAAACAAGTAGCATCTGGCCTCAGTACATCCTGTACCTCTTGCTTGGTGGTTGCATGCCTAGCACTAGTAGCAGCCAGCCTTGATTCACTGGTTGGCCTCATCTGGGCACCTCCAAGCTGAACAGAAGTAGCAGACATCTACAGATTGCTTTGTAACTCATGCCAGGTGGCCCCAGGCAGAACACCAGCAGTGGCTATCCTTGGCCTGCACCTCCCTGGATGCTCCAGAGCCAGTCTATTCAGTGAACAGCTTCAGACCATGTTGAAGTATCACCACCCAACCACTTACAAAAGTGACACACTCAAGGGGCAGCCTTAGCAGGCACCAAAACCCCACTGAAGTACGTCCTGGTGTCTGGGGTGGGCCCCTGCACAGCTGATCGTCCATGGTGGTCAGAGGTTGGTAATCAGTAGTGGCTGCCACTCCTTGCAGCTGATTGGCCTTGCAGTAAATTCCTCCTATTGACCAACAGCAATCAAAGTTCAACTACAAGAGGAGGGTGTACACAGCCAACACAGTGGTTGTACCTTGAATTCACAGCTGGGGTGATTGGGAGACTGCCACTGGACCCTACAGAACACCTAGTACCTAAGGCTACTCTTCCAAGCCTTCAAGATGTAGCTGCCCTACCTAATACATAGGAGCAAACACAGGGAGGCTACCAAAATGAGGAGAAGAAGAACATGGCCCAAATGAAAAATTAGAACAAAGTGCCGGAAAAAGAAGTAAACAAAATGGAGACAAGCATTCTACCAGATGCAGAGTTCAAAACACTGGTTATGAGGATGCTGCATGAACTTAGAAGAGTAGATGAACTTAGAACTTCAACGAAGAGAAAGTAAACATAAAGGCAGAACTAGAAAACAGAAAGGAACCAGTCATAAAGAAAGAATATAGTACAGGGAATCAACAGTGGAATGAATGAAGCAGACAGTCAAATCAGAGATTGGGAAGAGAAGGAAACAGAAAACACCCAGTCATATAACAGCAAAAACAAAAACAAATCCCCACCCCAAAAAAAATTTTTTGAGGATAGTGTAAGAAGCCTTTGGGACAACTTCAAGTGTACTGACACTCGCATCATGGGGATACCAGAAGGAGAAGAGAGAGCAAGAAACTGAAAGCCTATTTGAAAAAATAATGACAAAAATGTCCCAATAAACAAAAGCCTTGGACCAGATGGCTCCATATGTGAATTCATTTTTTTATTAAATCAATTGTTAATGATTGAGAGTAGATATCTGTTTTTATCTTGCCATTTCCTTTCTATTAAACATTTTAGTTATTCTCCTCCACCGTCCTCCAAAATGACAGAAAACTTCCTAACTTGGTGAATGAAATAGACATACAAGTCCAGGAAGTGCAGAGAGACCCTGGCAAGATGAACCCAACAAGGCCCACACCAAGACACATCATAATTAAAATGTCAGTGTTAAAGACAAAGAGGGGATTTTTTAAAAGCAGCAAGAGAAAAGCAGTTAGTTGCCTGCAAGGGAGCTTCCATTAGACTGTCTGCTGATTTCTCAACAGAAACTTTGCAGGCTAAAGGGATTGGCAAGAAATACTCAAAGTGATGAAATGCAAGGATTTAAAACCAAGAATACTCTACTCAGCAAAGCTATCATTTAGAATTGAAGGACAGATAAAGAGCTTCCCAGACAAGAAAAGCTACAAAAGTACATCACTATCGAACCAGTGTTATATGAAATGTTAAAGGGACTTATTTATGAACAACAAAATGGCGCTAAATACATATCTGTCGCCAATTGAATCTAAAAACAGAACGAGCAAGCAGATCAGAAACACTCATAGATACAGAGAACATTTTGATGGTTGCCAGATGTGAGGGGGTGGGGGGCCAGTGGAAAGATGAAAGTATGAAGACGTACAAACTGGTCGTTACAGAAAATCAGGGGAATGTGAAGTACAGCATAGGGAATACAGTCAATAATATTCTTTACTAAAGATATGTAAATTTCTTTAGAAATATTAATCTCTAAATATAAATTAAGTTTATTTTAAAGAAATTTAAAAGTTAGAAAGTAATTTTTTTTCCTTAGCTATATTTTTTCTGTTGGTTTTGAATATAAAGATTTTCTTATATACCAGCATGTGTCAGGGTGGAGATTTGTGGTATTTCACATTGTGACTTAAAATTTATAATTCAGTTTTGAACCATTTAACTGAGACAAATACTTAATAATGTTCAGTTTTATAACTAAAAACAAAGATAAAGGATCAATAAAAATATATAAAATAAAGGAACCAAAGTTCTTTACAAATATACAGGGTGTGGCACAAATAATGCCCCTTTTTTACTTCAGAACCTTTTATTACAAAATTATAAGCATGTAATTCTGTAACATAACTACCACACTCAAGTACACCATATGACATTTTAGGTGAAATGTTCAAATTAAAACTATAAATTATTACACTCATATTACACTACCAATCACATTCAACCAGGCCTTCCTTCTGCCAAATCCTGTATTTGCTTCAAAAAAAAATTTCAGATGTTAAAAAAAATAATTTTTAAACATGACTACTCTCGTGATACTTCTGAAATTCTAAGATTCCAGCATTTTAGAGTCCGATGGTCACTACTTATATTTCACTGCTTTTCAAAGTTTTCACAGTTGTACTTCTTACAATTATATTTTAATTCTAAAAGGCAAAAAGCCTGAAATCAGACAGTTTCTTTTAGAAATTCATCTTAATCTTAAATTTGGGGATGTTCATTCAAACTTGGTATTTTTACTTAGAAAGGGCCTGGTAGTTCCTCACTAAATAAGTTTCCCAAAGCCATGTTTCTGCTAGGAGGGAACACATTAAACCATGCAGTTTTAGAGCTACTTTTGCATTCCCTGGGAGACCAAAAAAGTACCAAGAACTGACACAGGTTGAAATGGCCACCAAAAATCTAAATCCGAGTCACTAGTCATGCTTGCTATGGTATTTCTTATGTTCTGATAGCCCTTATAACTGGTTTTGCTGTTATTATTGCTATTATTTTTTTTGTTTCATTGAATCTTTTGGAAAGAAAAAACTGATCAAACAAACTGATGAAAAGGTAAATAAAATATTGAAAAATGGGAACTACAACTACTGAAAGAAAGGCTGTGTACCCTGTTTCTTTTGCTTGAAGCTTATCAAGCAGGCAGCTAGTTAAGTGTTAAAACCCAAATGTAAATCCAACCCTTTCTGTCTCCTGAACTTCTCTCAGTACACACAAACATTGCGATATAACTAAAGATGGCATGTGGGAAAAGGAATCAGAAGGAATTTTAAATGCATAATAAAATGAGATAATCATTCTTGCCTATCAGACAAGCTAAGTTTTTCAAACTTTGTAATACCAGAAGCCCGTATGTGGCTGGAGATGCAACTCAGTATAATACAGCCCTTGGCCACAGACTGGAAGGAAGTCGTCCAAAATGTTCATTAGTTCAGAATGGATTTGTTATAAAACACAAATTCTTTGCAAGTTTGCTACATTGAACATGTTATTTTTATAAATAGGGAGAATATTTCTGTCTTTATCTTGTAGTTTGACTTCAGGGAAATAAGTCTAAGTACAGAATAAAGGTTATTCAAAAATGAATCAACAGCTTTATTTTTAGTAATGAAAAATTAACAGGTTATATATCCAGCTAAAAAGAATGTGCCAAAGTGGTGATACTTCTAAGGGAAATATGTAAGATTTAAGAGATTGCATAGAAATGAGGAAAAGTTTACAATGTAGAAGGAAAATCAGGATATAAATTTTTTACGTAGTATATAATTACAAATAATATTTTTAAATAAAAATGCAGCAAAATAATGAAGAAAACCTAATAGTGTTATCAGCCATTATCTTTGGATGTTGTGATTCAAGTACTTTTTTCCCTTTTACTTTTTATATACAGCGAGTGGCAAAAGTAGGGTTACAGCTGTTTGTGTGGAAAAAACTAATTAATAAATAAAAATACAAGAATAAACTGTTTTGCATACTCACAACTATAAACTTACTTTTGCCCCACCCTGTATACTTTCCAGATTTACTTAAAGTCCTGTTTTCTTCTGTCCATGTGGATTGAACATGTTTGTATTATTCCTTAGATCTGAAACTCAGCACCGAGGCTCTGCTCCCCACTCTGAGAGCGATCCACCAGAACAGGAAGAGGAGATTCTGGGGTCTGATGATGACGAGCAGGAAGATCCCAATGATTATTGTAAAGGTAAGGCTTTCCGTGAGGAGAGGCTGAGGAAGACATGACCCATTTATATATGCAGTTTCTCATTTGAATATTGGCGCTATCAGTATAACATACCCCCCATTTTAATTAAATTATTGGGGTGCCCTGGGTTAATAGGATCATACATATTTCAGATGTACACTTCTGCGATACAAGATCTGTGTGAGGATTGCACTGTGTGCCCGCCACCTGCTTTCTGCTTACTGCATTTCTCTGAGTAAGAGGGAACAGTATTTCCTTAGTTTGACTTAATTCATTTGAAGCTTTGTTTTATATCAATCTGTTTTTACCTTTTATTCTCCTTAAAAGTAATAGTTCATATTTCCTTAGAAAATTTCAGAAATACATTAAAAAGGAAATGCTATGACTCAGAAGTAACCAGTGATAAGATTTGGTATGTAGGCTTTTGCAAAACACCTTTTTATTACTTGTTTCTCATAGCGATGATTGCTAAGATGAGTTAAACTGCAGTTATAGATACTTAAACTGTGTCATAAGATTGCCTGTTATCTTTTCTGTTTCTGTACAAGACTCTCCAGTGTTCTTTGGTAGGAACTTAGATGTATCTTACCATCTGGGACAGCCTGGTTCTTATCCTCAGCAGGCAAAGATAAGATGTTGGAATTTCTTTGATTCCTGCCACCTTAGGAAGCCTGTTCAGGCCTTCCTGGGTTTTGTTGTGTTTTAGATACGCAAATCCTGTTTGTTTAAGTTAAATAAATGGAATTCCTTGCGCTCCTTCTTAAAATCCTGAAACTTCAACTATAAATAGACTTATATGTTCAGTAAATCTATTGGATTACTGAGGGGCAAGAATATTGTGGTACATAACTTTATTTTTGTTTGAGGATGACTTATTATTTTAGTAGCTATTGGTTGTTCTGCAAAGCATCACTTGCTCCCTCTAAACCATTAGTTTTACTTGCCAAGATATTTTTGTAACATGAGTTCAATGATGCTATAAGGCAGCTTGACTTAAATTTTTCTTCTGTTAAATTGATAGTACAGAAGAAATTATTTTTTATTTTGTAAAAGGTATATAGTTGTTGAAAAATAGGATATGAGATAACCTTTTTGTACTATTTAAGTAAACTGTTTCCCTCCTGTCATTTCTTCCAGGAGGTTATCACCTTGTGAAAATCGGAGATCTATTCAATGGGAGATACCATGTGATCCGAAAGTTGGGCTGGGGACACTTTTCAACAGTGTGGCTATCGTGGGATATTCAGTAAGTGTTGGTGGTCCTGCAGAAGAGTTAGTTAGGTGATGGCTAAATGTTTTTGTCTGATTTTCCAGAGCCAGTCTACCTTCAATCTAACTAGACTGATTTCTTGGTCAGAATTTTGTTGTGGATAATCTTTGTGTTCTTGAGCAAATGACTTTTCTCTGGAGAAGAGGACCTTAGAGACAAGACATTAATTAAATTAGTATCAGTACGACACTTAGAACTCTCATATTCAAAGCATTCAAGTGAAAGTACGGTATGTAAATTCATAATTTTTCTTACTGGAGAACAGTTGAATTGATTTACCAAAAAAAAAAAAAATGAGATAATGGTAATTACCTACCCTTTTTGCTCCAGAGTGACTTTTTGAAAAATAAGTTGCCTCTGCTTTTATATAAGGATTTCTGGTACCAAGAACTAATCCATCAGACTCACTTATTATGCAACGGGGCCAATATTATGCAACTCAGTAGAGTTGCATCTATCTTCACCCATATCTTTATGGGTTGTGTGGATTGTTGTCATTTTTTAATTTGACAAACTAAGGGAAAAGAGATCAGTGCCCCTGACTAAATTCTTGCTGCACATCTGTTAACAATTGCTGTTCCAGACCAACCTGCGTGAAATCTTCTTGTGTTTTCATTTGATAACAGATTTGCTCAGCTATACAGTCTAAAACTGTCCTCTACACAGAAAATCACAGGCAGTTAATACTGAATGCTTACCTACAAGTGTACCATCTGTTTCTGATGAGACAATTATTGCTACATATGCACTTTATTTTTTTATCTTTTTTTTTTCACCTGAGTATTTCCTCTAGCTTCTTGTATCAGTAAAGTATTACAGCTTTTAGCCTTTTAGCTTTTGCCGGATAGACAGGATACTTCAAATTTGGTATTTATTCCCTTTTTATTCCCTTATTTATTCCCTTTTCATAGTTTTACTTGGATTCATAGAGACATTAAGAAGGTAGATTTTAACTTAGAGAAAATGTTTGGTTACTGGCATTACCCAAGAACAGATTTTCTTTCTGTAAATTAAGTGGCCAGTTAATTGAGAAGTACAAATGATCCCATAGAAGTAGCCTGTGTTTGAGTACGGATAAATACAAAGTCAGTACTGGTACTTTTATCACTGTCTCCCAGTTATAGCGAAGTTTTAGCTTCCTAGAGTAAGGGAGGACATTTAGTTAACTGTCTATGTTTGTTTCTTAGGGGGAAGAAGTTTGTAGCCATGAAAGTGGTTAAAAGTGCTGAACATTATACTGAAACAGCACTCGATGAAATCCGGTTGCTGAAGTCAGTGAGTATTATTAGATCATATGTTTGAACTGCAAAGCATTCAATAAATAAAGTTTTAATTGAAAAGACATAGGAAGTGCAAATTGTTTAACTTGGCTAAAATTTACTATAAAGTTCCAATATTTTGTACTGGCGGATGTGCTTTGACTGGTTGGCCAGTCCTGTAGCCGAAAGTTTGCAGGTTTGATTCCCAGTCTGGGTGCAGCCAGGAGGCAACCAATCAATGCTTCTCTCTCTTCCTTCCTCTCTACAAGCAATTAAAAAAATGTCCTCAGGTGAGGATTTTTTTTAAAGTTCCAGTATCTTTAAAGATGTAAAGGAAAACAACAATACTTACACATTCTGTGCGTGTGGTAGGGAACTGATGGACTAATGTACTGTCCCAGAAATTCCGCCTACATACATATTGAAGAAACTTCCAAATAAAAGTGTTTGTTGAGCATGTTTTATATGCCAAAGAGCACCAAAAATGTTTTTCTTTCCTAAAGGAAAGTTGTACTAAGAAATATATCTATTTCATGTTTTAAGATGTTATAAAAATAAACGCTGTAGTTATTAATTCCTTTATACCTGGAAACTTAGGTACATTTATCAAGAACTTATTATTTTGTATTCTTCAACTCATCATTTTATTTTTTTTGAGCCTTAGATTTTTCATTTGTAAGGCGGCAGTTGAGTCCAGGAGAGCTCTAAGGAAGTACTTTTCAAAATGTCAGTCTGTGGTGGAATAAGGAGCTTGTGCCCCAAAAGTAAATTAATGTACTGCTTCCTTCATTGGGAAAGTCTTTCAGTGAAAAAAAAAGTCAGCTGAATAAACAGTGTGGTTGGTGCTGTGGTTGGTTTGCATCCTGCAAAAGCTTCTTAATTCCTCATGGCCTGGTTTACCCTCGGGTAACTTTGGAGTCAGACCTTGAGTAGTAAAATGGTTGATTTAGAACAGTAGTCTGTTGGATGCATTTCTTTGTGAATTAAGTTCTTCACCTATTTGAGTTATTAAAATTCGAGTATGTTTTTCCTAACAGATTTTTATGAACTCTTTCTTGGAGTAGTTAATCTTTTGTTACATTTGCTTCAGGTAGACGTTTGGTTTATTTCATTGCTTTCCTATTTACTAAAGACTGTCTTCTCCACTCTAGGTTCGCAATTCAGACACGAATGATCCAAATAGAGAAATGGTTGTTCAACTACTAGATGACTTTAAAATATCAGGAGTTAATGGAACACGTATCCTTTTAAGAACCTATTTGAACATAAATCATAAATTAACTGTCCAAAAAAAAAAAGAGCCAGATTTGTGTAAACAGGATTTTTCTCCCTTCTTGATGCAAACTATAATCACTTTCCTTTCTTTTGTTATAAATTTCTGACCAGCGATGTGAATCATGTCTATCTTTGTATGTTGTGATTTTTCTGGATATTGCCTTCAGCTTTTTTCCCCTTTCAGTCCAATTAAACCAAACCAAAGTCAAAAGAGCTTTTTCAGAAAATAGCTTTGTATGACTAAGTAAAAATTCTATGATTTTATCAATTAGCACAAAAATTTTAATGAAACTAATTTTTCATGGTAATACTGGGTGAACAAGAATTTAACATATATTATTATCTATCTAACAGGCCCCAGCATGGAAGAGGTTGTACATGTGAGTTAATGCTTAAAATCTAAAGAGTTGTGATTGATCACATACTATTACAATGAAAAAACTGGCTTGTTTTATGTTTTTATTTGGATTCTTGGAATTTTAGAGTTGGAAGGAAGCTCAGCTGGTTTTCTATATATGTTCAGGTCAATATGCAGTGAACTATTGAAAGGTGGTTGGGACAGCTGTGCTGATATAGGCCTATCCGATTTTTCAGAATAAAAGTTCTCGCTCATATTGGAGAGGCTAAAACTGCCTATTCATAAACTTTAAAACTGTAGAGAAAAGACATTTTATATCTCATTCTATTTTCCTGCCTGTTTGGCTTCTCTAAACATTCTCAGTTACAAGTGATGCTTTCTTTTTTTAAGGAGGTCAGCTACATACGGCTCTAGCATTGAGTGAACTATATGGTGAGAGATTTGAACAGAGAAGCAAGAAGAGAAGATGAGAAAGCAGAACAGTTAATAGTGTGAAAAGATTTTATCATTCTGAAGTTAATTTTGAGTTATTTCCTTGAAAAAGTGAAAATCACATCCCCATTCTCTAAGGAAAACTTGCAAGAATCAGCCCATTTTAAAACCGTATCTTTGTCTATGATGGTCACTTTTTAGATGGCTTGCTATGTGTCGCGGGGGTTGGGGAGGTTCAAATAAGAAGTCTAACCAAGAAATAAAAACATACATAGGATCTTATGATGGCCATTAATTCTGTTTTCCTATTATTTGATCTTGTATTGTACCACATTTCTCTAATTTGGGAAGGGTACAGATAAAATGGTAGAAATATTCTGAATAGTTTCCTTTCTAATACTCAGTGGCTTTATTTGACCCAATGCAAGAAGGCTTTTTAAAAATTAAAATATCTAGTAGATTTTAATTTCAGGCTCCAAGATATTCTCAAAACGTTACCATATGGTTTCTGTGCAGTTTCCATCCACTGAATCCCTATTTCACTCATTTCTCCCTTTGTCCTTAGCCGTTTCTCTCTGCCCTTCCTCGTTGTCTCTCAGATATCTCGGCCACTGTATTATCTGCTGCTAGAGATTGAAAAGGCTAAAACTCGGACCACTGAGTTAAGAGTTAAGGGTTAGTCTCTTCTCGTCTCTGCTCACAACACAGGCATACTTGCACGAAACTATATATTTAGGGGTTTTTTGTTGTTTGGGGGGTTTTTGTATACTTCTTTTTCCGTGGAGGACTATCTTTTCTCATATCAAAATATAAAGAACCCTGGACTAGAAAGTTACGTAGACTTCAATATAAATAGGTTTGTTCTATTTCCAGTGGGTGGTGAGGGGAGAGAAGAGACAAAGAAGGAGCAGCTAGCTGGTCTAGATGTAATACGGGACATTAGCCAGTGCGTGTCTTTATTGGCCACCTGTGTGACCTGTTGTGTCTTTAGGGTATGTTTTCCTCTCTTGGTAGCTCCTCTTGTTCAAATGCATTCTAAATGTGGCTCTTACTTATTTAGTGTTCAGCCTTTTGTTTCTTCATCTCCCCAAGAAATCTTTTTCCATCTATCCTTTTGTTTTTAAGTATATATTACTGTTACTGTTGTCCCAATTTCTTTTCCCTTTGCCCCTCTCTGCCCAGTACCCTCCTTCCCTCCACCATCTCTCCCCCGCCCCTCCTTGGTTCATGTCCACGGGTCATACATATGAAAGTTCTTTGGATTCTCCCTTTCCTGTACCGTTCTTAACATTCCCCTGTCTGTTTTGTTCCTACCAATTACACTTCTTGATTCCCGTACCTTTCTTTCCCCTTTCCTCCCCTTCTGCCTCCCAGCTGATACCCTCCAAATGATCCCCATACCTACGATCCTGTTCCTGTTCTGGTTGTTTGCTTAGTTTGTTTTTGTTTTTTAGATTCAGTTGTTGATAGTTGTGAATTGTAAGTTTGTTGTCATTGTTAATGTTAATTGTTTTTTATCTTTTTCTTAAATAGGTCCCGTTAACATTTCATGTAATAATGGCTTGGTGATGATGAATTCCTTTAGTTTTACCTTATCGGGGAAGCACTTTATGTGCCCTTCCATTCTAAATGATAGCCTTCTTGGATAGAGTAATCTTGGCTATAGGTCCTTGCTTTTCATTACTTATAATACTTCTTACCAGCCCCTTCTTTTCTGCAAAATTTCTTTTGAGAAGTGATCTGACAGTCTTATGGGAACTCCTTTGTAGGTAACTATCTTTAACCATTGGCATTTTAATTATGCTGTGTCTTGGTTGGGTCCTCTTTGGGTCCAACTTGATTGGAACCCTCTGTGCTTCTTGGACTTATATGTCTATTTCCTTCACCAAATTGGGACAGTGTTCTTTCATTCTTTTTTTCAAATAGATTTCAGATTTCTTGCCCTTTCTCTTCTCCTTCTGGTACCCGTATAATGTGAATATTGGACTTCTTGAAGCTGTCCCAGAGGCTGCTTATACTGTCCTCACTTTTTTGGATTCTTTTGTCTTCTTGTTGTTCCACTTGGTTGTTTTTTGCTTCCTTATATTCCAAATCATTGATTTGATTTTTGGCGTCATCTACTCCACTGTTGTTTCCTTGTAAATTGTTCTTTATTTTCAATTAGTGTATCCTTCATTTCTGACTGGATCTTTTTTTATGTTGTTGAGGTCTTCACTGAGTTCAGTGTTTTGAACTCTGCATCTAACAGATTGCTTATCTCCATTTTATTTAGCTCTTTTTCTGTAGTTTTGATCTGTTCTTTCATTTGGGCCATGTTTCTTCATCTCCTCGTTTTGGTAGCCTTCCTGTGTTTGTTTCTATGTATTAGGTAGAGCTGCTATGACTCCCTGTCTTAGTGGTGTGCCCTAATGTAGTAGATGTCCCATAGGGTCCAGTGGCACAGCCTCCCCTGTCACCGAAGCTATGAGTATTTGAGGTACACCCTTTGTGTGAGCTGAGTATACCCTCCTCTTGTAGTTGAGCCTTGTTAGCTGTTAGCAGATGTCTGAGAGGGATTTACCCAGGCCAGTTAGCTGCAAGGACTGGCTGTGACCACTGACCACCAACCTCTGCCCTCTGTGGACAATTGACTATTTAGGGTCAGGGTAGTGGTGCTCTAAAGTGGTCTGTAGCTGTCCACTGGGGGTGCTGGCCCTGGGATTTCCCAGGTGGTGCAAGCCAAGGTCAGCCCCCACCTGTGTTTTACCTGGGGTCACCCTTCCTGAGCATTCTGAGAAGGTTGCTAGTTGTGCTGGGCTTGGAGATTCTAAGCCAGGCCGTGAAACTATAATCTGTCTGCTGCTAGTGCCCAGTTGTTGCTTATTTGATAAGATTTAGGAAGTTTTGAAGCATGAGCCAAGACCAACCATTCATATGGAAAAGCAGCTTGGGTGGGCCTATAAGTTGGGTGGGCAGAGTCTCTGGGAATCTTCAAGGCCATTTAAACTGTTAGCCAGGTTGTTGAAGTCTCAAATATAGTACTAGCCTGCCAGCACCATGGTTATGTGGAGGGAAGGCTCAGAAAAGGTACAGTGGCCTCTGCTTGCCTTAATGTCAGATACTTCAGCCTCTCCCAGTATGCCACTCTGCCCTTCAAGCTGCCGCCTTGGTGCTGGAGCTCAGAGGGAGTAATTGAGTGGTTGAGTCTGTGTGTGAGTTCTTTAAGAGGAATTGCTTAAGCTCTAGAAGTTTCTTCCACCACCTCAATCCCCACCGTTTTTTGCAGCCAGAAGTGGGAACTTGTCTTCCTGGCACTGGAATCCTGGGGTGTGGGGCTGTGTGTGGAGCTGGGCCTGCTTTCTCCTGAGATATCCCTCCCAAATTTTTATCCACTGTTTTGCATCTGCACTCCTCCTGCCAGTCTGGATGGATGTGGTTTCTTTAATTCCACAGTGTCAGTCTTCCATTCAACTCGATTTCTGGTGGTTTTGAGTGATGTGTGTTTTATATTTTAGTTTTAATTTGGATTTGGTTGTGCAAAGAGAGGTGAGCCATGTCTGCCTACACTGCCATCTTGACTGGAGGTCTCATCTTTTTACCCAATTATTTTTGTAAGGAATCTGCATTTTTATAAATCCTGTTGGTATATTTCACATGTACAAAAGTAGAATAATGAATCCCCACAGATCCGTTACCCATTGCAGGCATTGTCAACTCAAAACCAATATTGTTTTGTCTATGCCTCCTAATAATTTTGTAACCAATATTAGATATATTATTTCATCCATAATTATTTTAGAATGTATGTCCAAAAGACAGGGACTGTCTTAAAATACCACCTCAACACAATCATCATACCTAAAAATAAATTGGGACCAACTTTTTAGTCATTTGGTATTTATTACATGTTTCAGTATCTCCAAATGTCTCATTTTTTCTTTCAGGTTTTTTTTATTCTTACTTGAGTCAGGATCCATGTAAGGTCTTTGACAGTTTATTATTTGCACATCAAGATGTTTCAGGATCATGTTGTACATTTCCTCTGCAAACTGGAACAATCCATTTCTCTAAGAAGCCCTAATTCTATTCAGCAGGAAATGGTGAACAGAATCTAAGCGTTAGAAGTACATTTCGCGACTGATTTGATCACTGCCATTAATTACTTTTGTGATTTCTTGATCTGTTGTGAAGAGCAATGCCTGCGTTTCTTTTCCCTCCTCCGTTTTCTAGAGTCACTTGAAATTGACCACTGCAGCTTACTCCTTTGGGGGGAGTGAGCTGGTTGGTTGAGGTTTTTTGTTGGGATTTTTTTTTCTGTTTTTTACTTTGGGTACTTTCTGTTGCTATACCTTTAAGTTGTCTAATC
Organism: Carollia perspicillata; assembly: GCA_004027735.1. Taxonomy (NCBI): domain Eukaryota; kingdom Metazoa; phylum Chordata; class Mammalia; order Chiroptera; family Phyllostomidae; genus Carollia; species Carollia perspicillata. The sequence goes on along the minus strand of PVKM010010068.1, from coordinate 9,390 downwards.
TTATTCTGCAGTTCCTTATGTGCCATTTATCCCATCCAATATTTTTTTCATCTCTTGCCTTGTGCTTTTTATCTCAGAAGTTCAATTTGGGTCTCTTATTTTATACTTTCCGTGTCTCTACTTTTCAATAGAATACAGAAACCCTGGCTAGGTAGTTCACGGTTCATTAGAGCATTGTCCCAGTACACCAAGGTTGCAGGTTTGATCTCTGGTCAGGGAACGAACATGCAAAAATTAACCAGTGACTGCATAAACGGTGTAAATATACCTTTTTCCTTAAACAGTCCATGGGGTGATACTGTGACAATTTTTTCCAACAGTCTTTCCTTCAGTAGTTTTAGTACTCACTGATTCTTAACCTGAATCAGTTATTACTGTAGTTATTATAAAATGTCAGTTTTCTATTTCTGTCATACTATGTACATTTATTACATGACTTTTTCTCTGAAGAAGATATTTCTCTCCTCCCAATACACACTTATTTTAGTATCTATTTGGACTCATTCTGTTTTCAGTTTTAAGTTAATTTATTACCTCACTCTTTAAAATGTTCTCAACTTTGGCTAGTGGTATCCTATTTCTTCTTGACATTTTTCCAGTTGGTACATCAAGGTTCACCTGGATTTGGCCATTTCCTCAAGTATCTGGATTTTTCTTTAGTCAAGAATCTTATATAAAACAAAAGTCTGGGCACTAGATCACTATTACATATTCATGTTTTGATTTTCCAATTTATGTAGAAGCTTCTAGAGATGGACGATACCAACTTCTTGCTACTAAAACCCCCGCAGTGCTCTGCATACCTCTAGACCTCAGCATCCCTGCTGTGTGCCGATGCTCACACGTAAGGACCCGTAGCGGCACCGGACTCAGACCAGTTTTGTGAACCACAGAGCATAAAGCAAGTCCGTTTCCTCCGTTGTGTAAGATGTTGACATTTTCATTTTGAGGGTTAAGTTTTGGTACATTAACTTTGGTAGTTAAAGCAGAATTTCTTTTTCCTTCCATAGTTTTATTGGTAAACCAACCTACAAGAATTTTTCATTTCTTGGATGTTTTCAGTTATTGAAGCATTAATGAACCTTTGGAATTTCAGAATACTGACAGCTAGATTTTTTTTTTTAGTCAAACACTAACTTTTTATACCTGAAGAATAATAAAATAACAATTTCTTTGGTGTGGGACACGTTTTGGTTCCCTTTTTCCTCCTTAACATACATCCAGATATCTGCATGGTGTTTGAAGTTTTGGGCCATCATCTGCTAAAGTGGATCATCAAGTCCAATTATCAAGGGCTTCCACTGCCTTGTGTCAAAAAAATCATTCAGCAAGTATGTATCATAGTATTTTCTATGTGCTGATTGTTTTATATCCTTCAGTGTCAGGGGTTTCCTATTCCGATAGAAGCTTTTTTTGAAAAACTAGGGTTTTTTGTTTTAATTGCTAAAATCGTTTTATTCAGCCCCTAGGGTTAACTGTATTTATTCTGTTTTTGAATATTTTATTATAACCATTTTCCCTCCAATTCATCTTCTGTAGTAGTTATTAGAGAGGAAGCTCTGTACAGTTCCTGATTTGAGGGAACTTGGAGCCCTTATTCAGAAGTTCTGGTTGCAAATATTGGTTCTATGTTAATAAAGAATTGCTACGTCAAATTGTTATCTTTTTATGTAATATTATTTATGGGCATTCTCTAATATTGTAGATACCTTTCAGTGTTCAATAAAGACATTTACTATCAGGAAATAATTAATACTTCAAAGGGCAATTAATCCAGACTGGGAAGCAAGAGTCCTCAGTTCTTTATCAACAAGGAAATTTGAATTAAAAGATATCTAAATCTCTTTCATAACCTACATTTCAGTACTTAAAGGGCATGTTGACCATTTATTATTAGTCTTTGTAATGTACTTAGTTAAAGATACCTCCAAATAGAATTAATTAGCTTTGTAAAACTTGGAAGAGCTTTTTATTATAAATAAACTCTTGCCTTTGTTCATAGTTCCAGTAATCTTTCTGAGAAAGTTTCTTTGTGCTTTAAAAAATGCTTTATTCTCTGGAAAATTAACACATCATTTTTATGTTTTTATTTTTTGAAATGTTACGTTGCGGTTTCTTCCTTCTCCAGAAGGACTGATACTTTGTGTTTGCGAGTCTCCCACTCTGTTCCCATTCAGGTGTTGCAGGGTCTGGATTATTTACACAGCAAGTGCCGGATCATCCACACTGACATTAAACCAGAAAACATCTTGCTGTCAGTGAACGAGCAGTACATTCGGAGGCTGGCTGCGGAAGCAACAGAGTGGCAGCGTTCTGGAGCTCCTCCACCTTCCGGGTCTGCAGGTAATAGCTGCGGGGCTCTGCTCTCATCAGGAGTTAAGCTTCTAGTTATACCCTGTTATCAGGCAGTTAACTAAAGTACCACTCATCCATTTAACAGTAAGATACAGGAAGTGCTTATGTGTAAGAAATAGTCCCAGCCCTCCAAAGACATTTTTTATTCTCAGGATTGCTTCCATATTAGAAGACTGTACATATTTTGTACAGTTGACCCTTAATCAACCAGGGAGTTACACACGCAGACCCCCATACATTCACAAATTCTAAAAGAAAAGCTTCATTGAGCCACATGCTAGCCAGAAAAAGGACTGCGTGCTGGGGCATGTGTCAACCCCCAGCAGCAGGTCTAGATGAAGAAGACGTGTCCACCATCCTGGAATTGACAGAGCTCCTTTGCGCAAACAGATTAGGGAAGAAAGATGGAAGTTTTGAAAAAATTTAGCTGTAGACCCAGGCTCAGTTGGGTCTACATCTGACCCAGAGAGTATCATCCCATCATCCCAGAGAGTGAAAGATCGCAGGTTCAATTCCTGGTCAGGGAACATGCCTACGTTGCAGGTTCAGTCCCCGGTCAGGGTGCATGGGAGAGGCATTCAGTAGATGTTTCTCTCTCACATCGCTGTTTCTCTCCCTCTCTTTCTCCTCCCTTCCTCTCACTCTCAATAAGCATGTCCTCGGGTGAAAATTTAAAAGAAAAAAAGACTTTAGCTGTCAAGGTTTAGTTCTGGGATAGGTGCATAGTCCAGAAAGAAGAATTGTGTGCTTTTTAAGATCCATTGTGTGCAACTGTCTGGAAAGAGCGTGCTTAGTAGGCAGGATGCAGTGGCGCCTGCTGGTCAGCTCTCGGGCTGTTCTCTCAGAAACAGCCACCTGGAGGTTAATTGCAGATTTCAGCATGCATTCAAGAGTGTTACCAGTCTCTGTTGGTTTGGGCTTGCGGTTGCTGATTAACCTCTCATCTCTTCCTTTAACCGTCCCGCCTGCTGTCATTTAATCTAGGACATCTTAGAATTTTTTTTCTTGCAGTTTACTGCTTTTGACTCCCCCCAAACTTAACTACCAATAGTATACTGTTGACTAGAAGCCTTGTTAATAACATATAGGTGATTAACACGTGTGTTATGTACTATACTATATCCTTACAGTAAAGTAAGCTGGAGATAAGAAAATCATTAGACAGAGAAAATACATTTACAGTATTTATTTAAAAAATCCTCAAGTATGTGGACACATACAGTTCAAATCTGAGTCAACTGTATATATTATAAGCTGATCCAATATGAATATGAAATCCATATTGTTTCAGAATGTGTTCTCCTGATATTTGATGGCCATTGTTGATGTGTTTACCTCTTACCATGATCATACATGCTCATTTATGGATCAGGAGCAAGATAATATTGCCAGTAAGAGCTTGAGTTGAAGCACTGACATGAACAGACCTGCTTTGAATCTTGGCTTCATCATTGGCTGGGTCACTTGACTTCATTTTTTCCCCATGCAGGAGTTTACTGGGTTTAAATTTCATGTTAAAGCAGTTGGCAGCATGCCTCATAGTATTGTGTGGTAAATTTATATTGGCTACTACGGTTATGGTAATTTTTTTCCATTTGAGGTACAGATTTCAATTTTAGTAGTTTAATTATATTGAGGAGCGTTCTGGATCTTCAAGTTGAAGTATCAGTTATCATAGGCTTTCTTTAAAAAGGAAAACTCAAGAAGGGGGAAATGGGGAGTTTTCGAGCATAGAGTTTGGGGGTTTTTTCAAAAGGAAAAGATTCTAGAAATTTTACACAGCAGTAGTGCATACAGTTACTACTGCTGAACTGTACACTTAAGAATGGTTAAGGGAGAAATTTTACGTGTTTTTATCACAATTTAAAAATTTTTTTAAAGAGCGATGCAGATTCTACCTCCTACCTAAGCTAAACTAATATCCATGATGTGCTGCGTCACACACTACTGCAGCTCTTGATGCCGCTCTGCTTCTCCAGCTGACAGGGTTGAGTGGAAGCATGGAGATGCGAGTCCTGGACGAGGGGTTGTTGCCTGTCGTACTCTATTTTAAGCATATGAAGGAGTGGGATTTTAGCAGTATTAGTAGTGGAAACCAGAAACAGGGGTTTGGCTCTCCATATATTTATGCTATGGGCAGCATTTAATTTACTTAAACTTACTTTGTCAACTTTTTATGCATTATTTTTTTTTCTCTTAAAAAAGCTATTTCTACCAAATGTTTCTACCAAAGTTGCTTAAGTAATTGTTGCTACAACATAGACTGTAAGTTTTGGTATGGTATCTATATGAGCATTAGTTTATATTGCCTGCTGAATGCCAGGATTCTTACTTGGTTTTCTTTTCTTTTCAGTCAGTACCGCGCCTCAGCCTAAACCAGTAAGTATAAGGTGTTTCCGTATTTAATTTTGATCTATGGGCAATGGGCAGGGGTTCTTCTGTTATGGATAATCACAGTTTGTTTAGAATTTGAAAATCAAAAAAAAAAAAATGCTCCTGCGCTTCTATAGTTTTCTTCAATAAATTCCCATACATCTGCCACAAATTGGTAGTGATGCGGCGTCCGTAAATTTGAGTGTATCTCAGAGTACACCAGCCCCACAGCCTGCTCAGAGGACCGCTTTTGTTGTTGATTTTGTTCTTACTTACTTTACTAAGAGCGTACAGTTTTAAGTTAATGAAAATGTTAAGTGCTATGTTAGGGAAAGAGTGACATTTGATTAGGAATTAAAGTTAACAGTTATCTCCAACGAGGGGTAATGGATTAGCCACCTGAAGGCTTTATCTGTTTGTAATCTCCGCCCAGGCTGACAAAATGTCAAAGAATAAGAAGAAGAAATTGAAGAAGAAGCAGAAGCGCCAGGCAGAATTACTAGAGAAGCGAATGCAGGAAATTGAGGAGATGGAGAAAGAGTCGGGCCCTGGGCAAAAGAGACCAAACAAGCAAGAAGAATCAGAGAGTCCTGTTGAAAGACCCTTGAGAGAGAACCCACCTAATAAAATGACCCAAGAAAAACTTGGTATAAATAGAGCATCACAAAAATTACTGTATAGCAAACTTGACTATTATCGTTGTTGTGTATAGTGGTTTCATGCGTACAGCACCTCTCCGGGGGTGTCCTTATACAGTAAGAATACAGAATTGGGCATAAATGTTAGGCAGGGGATGTTCTAATGTAATTTCTAATTTTTCTCAGGAAATGCAACATAGACTTCATTTAGCAGCTGGGTAAGGATAAGAGGGTCTTTGTCCTTCCATAAGTAGGTTTTAGATGTTCAGTCATGTTTTTATGTAACCATGCGTAAGTTCTAGAAAGTGTTTTAATCTCGTGGAGAGATTTTTCTGTTCTTTCACTCCTACACATACACTTTTTGTCTGTTTGCTCCTTAGAAGAGTCAAGTACCGTTGACCAGGATCAAACACTTACGGAACGTGGTGTAGAGGGTGGTGCAGCAGAAATTAATTGCAATGGAGTGATTGAAATCGTTAATTATACTGAGAACAGTAATAAAGAGACGTTGAGGCTTACAGAGGATCTACATAATGCTAATGACTGTGATGTCCAAAATTTGAAGCAGGAAACTAGTTTCCTAACCTCCCAAAATGGAGACGACAGCACATCTCAAGAAACAGACTCTTGTACACCTGTAACCTCTGAGGTGTCCGACACCATGGTGTGCCAGTCTTCCTCGAATGTAGACCAGTCATTCAGCGAACAGGACATCAGTCAACTTCAGGAAAGCATTCGGGCGGAGATCCCCTGCGAAGAGGAGCAAGACCAAGGACATAATGGACCACTGGACAACAAAGGTACCTGTGCGGGCATGCTTCCCCGGCCCTCCTTCCCTGCATAACATCGTCATGAATTTCCGGACCAAACGCACCACGGTGTTTGTCAAGAGCGTTACAGCAGGTGTCCAAGTTCCTGCAGTGTGTAAATTTGTAGATAACTTCAAATATTACTGGTTGTGTAAATAAACGCACAGAGCATTTCCCTTGTTGCTATGAAGGTTTTAATTCTGGGAACTCAAGGTGTTGCTATACTCCTTTTATCTTAGAAAGGTCATTGTAGGTTCCCATTGGGATCCTGCGTGTGTTGCCGGAGAGTTTCGTTAACCTTTGGGCAGTTCTGTGTTCATTGAACAGTCTTGCTGATGATGCCTGTTGTCTATAGGAAAATCCACTGCTGGAAATTTTCTTGTTAATCCCCTCGATCCAAAAAATGCCGACAAGCTCCAAGTGAAGATTGCCGATCTTGGAAACGCTTGCTGGGTGGTAAGTTAAGCTTGTCTCAGTGCTTTATTGTGAAGTGACTAGTAATGGATGAGAATTTGGACTTAGTTGTGCTAACAGAAGAAAACATCTTCCGTTCTATCCCGGATTTCCAGCTAACATTTTAATGAATGTTTTTTCACTTGTTTCTTTTCACCTTTTTTTTATGGAAAAGTTTAAGCATATTTGCTGAAGTAAATATAGAGAACAGTATAATGAAACAATCCTACCCCGGTAGCATTTGTGATCAGATCGCCCTGTGAGGTTATTCTCGGTCACTGAATTTGTCAGGTTTGTTATAGGATCCCTTTTTTATCCACACATGTGATTTTCAAAAAGCTTCATTTTTTAAAATACTATACTTTTGCCTATCAGTCATGCGTGTGTGTAGTTTAGAGACAGGTATATAGGTTCTGGTTCAAAAATCTGCCCTCCCTTTTCTGATTTCTCTCTCCACATAACAGTACTTACCTTCATGTCACTAATAAAGAACTCGGCTATGTTGCTCCCAGTTCTTTTCTTCAGCTCCAGGTATTATTCCCGCCCCCCCACCGAAAAGTAGGGCTGATCTCCCACCACCTCACCCGTGCCCAACTTCAGGATTACTTTTGGCTAGGTAATGACCCCATGCGTACAGTGTTGGGGCTCCGATGCTGTGCTTAGCTTTAAAATATCTTTAAAGAGTATATATACTGCGCTAGGATTCCTTTTGCCCTTCTGCCTGACACTGTATTTCATTGCTTAATCGTCTTCATGCACTTAATCACTTAGCTCTTCCCCGTGTTTTCACCCAGTGGTGTAAATACCTGCACTTTAATACCTACAAGTGCCACCATATCCTTTCAGCTTCTTTTTTCCTAAAGAGCTCTATCCTGGAACTTGGGAGTCTTCTAATCTGTGTTCAGCATTTGGGTTGCCCTGCAGGCCAGCTGCATTTGTGCCATTTGGGATTTTCTTCACCGTCATCTTGGAGATTATTGTTTACTCTTTCTTCATATCCCGTTTTCTGTCGCTCTGGTCTCTCTTGGTTTTGTTTTATTGTGTTGTTTTGGAGTACATACAACTTTAGTAGCTTCCTAATAAGAAAGGGTGTGTGAGATTGGGTGGGCAGAGGGGGGAGCCTCGAACATCTGATAACGTTTTTATTCTGCTTTTACAGTCAGTCGGCTGGGTGTAAATTTCTAGGTTGAAAATCATTTTTCCTCAGAATGGTTGTCATTTCTCCATTCATTGTGTTTTAGTTTCCCTCTTGTTGCTGCAAAAGACCAATGCCGTTCTGGTTCTTGACTTTTTTGTATGGAACCTTTCCCCCGGGAAGTCTGTAGGACCGCCCTTTCACAGCAGTGTGCCTCACGAGGCCTGTTTTCATCCATTATGCTAAGTACTACAGTAGTGAAACTCTGGTTCTTTGGTTTTTCCTTGTTCTTGATTTTTCTTTCGATTTCATTTATTTATCTTTAGAGGGGAAGGGAAAGAAAGAGAGAGAAATATCAATGTATGGTTGCCTCTCATTGGGTCCCCTGCTGGGAACTGGCCTGCAACCCAGGCATGTGCCCTGACTGGGAATCGAACCGCGGTTGTTTGGTTCGCAGGCCCACGCTCAGTCCACTGAGCTACACCAGCCAGGGCTTATTATTATTATTTTTTAATTCTGTACTCCTTGGGTCTTGGTTTTCTGCTTCTGAAATCATTAGTCAGATGTTAGACCTCTGTGCAGTTGCTCTCACTTCTTACCTTTCTGTTCTGTTTTCTGTAATTTCGTTTCATTTGCTGGGAGATTTCTCAGATATGTTTCAGCCTTATTTCTCTCATTTCCCTTTTATATTTTTACTCTCTGAGTCTTTTGTTTCTCTGGTTATCTCTCAGAGGATATTAATTATTTTTCCAATTTTGACATTTTCTTCCTCTAAGGTATCTTGTTGGAATAAGTTATTGGAAAGCCATTTGGAGGCTCTGCCTGTGTGGGTCTTGTCAACTGTTATTTGTTTGTTTTAGTTTTCAATTACAGTTAACATGCAAGATTATATTAGTTTCAGGTGTACAACGTAGTGATTGGGCATTTATATAATTTATGAAGTGATCACCCTGGTAAGTCTAGCCCCACCTGGCTCCATACATAGTTATTAAGTATTATTGACTGTATTCCCTCTACTGGACCTTATATCCTGTGACTGTTTTTGCAACTGGTAGTTTGTACATCTGTCAGCTGTTTCATTTCATGCTCAGATGTTAGGATCTCTGTATCTTTCATCATTTATAGTCTTCCCCACATCTCCTACCCATAGAGTAAATGCCTGGCTGCTACCATTCTGGAAGCTGAGTTAAGCAAGAAAATTCAGGATTCAACATAAAATTACATGCAGTTACTTAATTTCCCTGTTTTCAGAATGCTGCTGTCCCCCGACTGTGCTGCTGAGCGTCCTCCAGAGACCCTGTTGTACCCACTCCAGAGAAAAACCCCAAGTGGTCTGTTGGCCAGGGAAGGGGCTGTTAGCATTACAGTCAAGCCCTGTGTTCTGGAACTCGGTTTCTTTAAAAGATATTTTAAAGTAGTATCCCTGTATTGAACTCACCCTTATTTCTACTTCCAGAGATGCTTGATACCACCAGATCCTTAGCCTTGGAGGAGCACTATGGTATACATCACATGCTTTTCAGCTTTTCCCGTGGCTTATTGCTCAGCTTTCTTGGATCCACTAAGACACTCACGAAAGATCTCGCTGCTTTCCAGCTTCCACATTTTATTGCTCCTCGTCACTCTC
>PVKM010010067.1:0-35584 GCA_004027735.1 Carollia perspicillata | reverse complement strand
TGATGTTTCTCTCCCACACTTTCTCCTTCCCTTCCCCTCTCTCTAAAAATAAATAATAAAATATTTTTTAAAAAGCAGCAGAAATTTATTTCTTATAATTTTGGAGGTTGGAAGTACAAGATCAAAGTGTGAGCAGGCTTGTTTTTTTCTTTCTTCCCTGAGACCTCTCTCCTTGGCTTGTGTAGATGGCTGCCTTCTCACTGTCTTCATGGATGTATACCCTTGTGTGTGTATGTCTGACTGTCTCTTTCTCTCTTTCTCTGTCTCCCTCTGCCCACGTCCCCCCTGCCCCTTCCTCCTTGTAAGGACACCAGCCAGGGTAGAATCCTACCCTTATGACTTCATTTAACTGTAATTACCTCCTGAAAACCTTGTCTTCCATTGCGGGTTAGGGGGTTCAACATGTGAGTTTGGGTAGGGATGTAATGCAGTCTGTAATATCCAGTATTAACATATCCTACTTTAGGCATTGGATGGTTTCCTGTTTGTGGTGAATCGTGATGGAAACATTGTATTTGTGTCAGAAAATGTCACACAGTACCTGCAATATAAGCAAGAAGACCTGGTTAACACAAGTGTCTACAATATCTTGCATGAAGAGGACAGGAAGGATTTCCTTAAAAACTTACCAAAATCTACAGGTAGGCCTTCAGTGTGCATTTTCTTGATAAGTTGCAAGTTTTTTTCATGTCTTAGAAAATTGAATGTACCTTTTAGGAAGCCAAGTGATTAAATTTACGTAGAAAGGCAAATGCTTAATAGCAAAATTTTCAGATATTACTTTGGTGAATTTAGAATATGGCATACCACATACCAGATGGTGACCACATTTCGTATGGCCAAACTATACAGTGAGAGTTCTGTTTCAGTTGAGATTATTTCAGTGTTTTATGTATAGTAGTCTCCCCTTATCCTCAGGGGATATGTTCTGAGACCTTCAGTGGATGCCTGCAGCTGGATAGTACCAAACCTCATGTATACTATGCTTTCTTTCTATACATGTACACATACCTTTTTTAACTTAAAGGAAGCATTCTATTTTATTATTATTTTTTATCCTTACCCAAGCACTTTTCAAAAAATTGGTTTGAGAGAGAGAGAGAATGGGGGAGAGGGAGAGGGAGAGACAGATTGGGATGTGAAACAGAAACATTGACTTGTTGCCTTCTTGTATGTGCCGTTGCTGGGGATCGAACCTGCAACCTGGTTATGTTCCCTGACTGGGAATTGAATCCATGGCCTTTTTGGTCTTCGGGCAGATGCTTCAGCCAACTGAGTCACATTGGCTAGGGCAAGGAAGCATTTTATATCTTCTCTTTGGCATATCCAAATTGTCAGCATCACTGCTCTCCCGTTTTGAGGCCATTGCTAAGGAAAGTAAGGGTTACTTGAACACAAGGGCTGCGACTGAGCCTCTTGATCTGATGCCCTTACAGAGCTATGAAGTGACCGACAGGTGGGTAGAATATACAGCCCGGATGTGCAGGATGAAGGGATGGCTCGTGTCCCAGGCAGGGTGGGGTGGGAAGGCACACAGTTTAAAACTTAAGAATTGTTTATTTCCGGAATTCTTCATTTCATAGTTTTGGACCGTGGTCAGCCACAGGCAACGGAAACTGGATGAAGGGGAACTCTACTGTCGTGTCCCCTTGCACTGTTAGTGTAGACATTACTGTGGAAAACTACTGAGGAAATGTAGCTCGAGGTTTTGATGATGGTCACGGACTGAATTGCCAGCTTTTAAAAAATGCCTTTCAATTTATTTTTCCAAGTTAATGGAGTTGCCTGGACAAACGAGACACAGAGACAAAAAAGCCATACATTTAATTGTCGTATGTTGATGAAAACACCCCACGATATTCTGGAAGACGTCAACACGAGTCCCGAAATGCGCCAGAGATACGAAACCTTGCAGTGCTTTGCCCTGTCTCAGCCGCGAGCTATGATGGAGGAGGGGGAAGGTGAGAGCGACCACGTGTATATGATGTGTATCTTCTGTCAGACAAATGGCAGTCCGACTTACAGTTTTGTCAATTCCACTGTTACAGTGCTTGCTAAATTTCATGTCCTTATTACGCATTGAACAGACGTGTTGAACTGCTCTGTAGACTTCTCACTCGGTTGAGTTTTTGTCGTAGATTTGCAGTCCTGTATGATCTGTGTGGCACGCCGCATTACCACGGGAGAAAGAGCCTTCCCCTCCAACCCCGAGAGCTTCATCACTAGGCACGACCTTTCAGGTAAGAACTTCGTGTAGATACGTTTTGCTCATTTAGAAAATTTTTAGGAAAGTTAACTCTAATTTCTATAGATTGCGTTGTCAGGCTACATCCACTGTAATGAATGCTTTGCATAGATTATTTCCTCTACTTCTTATACAGCCCTGAGAGAGATTCATTAAAACCCTTAGCATTTGAGAGAAAGCACCTGGTTTTCTTTCCAAATAGCATTTCAAGTCAGAGATTAATATTTTTTTTCTCTAACTTCAAACCTGTTTTTCATAAAGAAATAAATTTTTAAAGATACGGGTAATTTTAAGGAGAGTTACTGGGAGTAATTCTTGACATCAACATGAACTTAAATCTTGGACTGCCCTTTTTTCACCACAGGAGTAAAGAATCGAAGCCAGCGTAGTTGATAAGGCACAATGATGATTAAACACAGTGGCAGTGTTTCTCTATATTCACCTTCAGGGTCAGTCTTACGATCCTTTAAACCTAAGTGGTGATGCCAAGGGTTCATCACATATAATGTACCTCAGAGATGAGGAAACAGGTCTGGTGATGGAGAGGTTGTGTTATTGTCCAAGGTCATGGCTAATAAGAGAATTTGCAGACGGTTCTCCCTAATCTCAGAGCTGTAACTGTTTGCTTAGTGTCCACCATGTGGACCCTCAATAATTTGATAAAATGTAGTAGGTTTACATAAACATAACAAAACTATAGTTGTTGTTTCATATGTTTTTATATATGTATATATTTACACACACACACACACACACACAATAACGATATGTATACTATAAAAAATAGCTATTTTAAGCCCTGGCTGGTGTGGCTCAGTGGATTGAGCACAGGCTGCGAACCAAAGGGTCACCAGTTTGATTCCCAGTCAGGGCACATGCCTGGGTTGCAGGCCAGGTCCCCAGTGGGGGCCACATAAGAGGCAACCACACATGGATGTTTTCTCTCCCTCTCTTTCTCCCTCCCTTCCCCTCTCTCTAAAAGTAAATAAATTTTTAAAAAATTAAAATTTTTTTGCCCTGGCCGGTGTAGCTCAGTGGAATGAGCACAGGTCTGCAAACCAAACAACTGCGTTTCAGTTCCCAATCAGGGCACATGCCTGGGTTGCAGGCCAGTTCCCAGCAGGGGACGCACCCAGTTCCCAAGTGAGAAATTGATATTTCTCTCCCTGTCTCCTTCCCTTACCCTCTAAAGATAAATAAAAGATCTTAAAAGAAAAAAAAGCTGTTTTCACAGTCATCAACCATCTTATGCCAGGCTCAGTTACTTATCTGGAGGCTGCTTGAGATTAATTTTCACAGATATAAAAAAAGCAAAAAAGTTATTTGTATTCTAAATTCTTAATCTGTTTGCACTGATGAATATTCTTTCTATTTGAAAATTTTGTCTTACCTTGAGATAATCAAACCTTAGGACAACAATTTTTATGTATTATCCTTTTAGAATGTTGTTTGCTGCATCTGTTATGGTTTGTCAGTCTGAATTTTCTCCCTAAATAACAGTACTTTACCTTTACTGAAAACACTAAATAATACACCTTTAAAAATTCTCACCAGTATCTTCCCTTAGTACAGCAGCAGTACATTAATTATAAAAGTTAGAAGCTACCAAGCAAGAAAAGAGCAAATACTTTAGTCTGGTTAACCTCTGAGAGCCATCTTACTAAAGGTACAGTTGGTACCTTCCCCTTGCTATCCATTCTTCTGGGAGGTTTGCTTTCAACACAGTACTGTTTTTGGCCTCTAGAGAGATTTTATCCTCTCTCCCTCATGTGTTTAGTCATTTTTTTCTGAGCATCTATTTTGTGTTTGTCATGTGGCTTTCAGGGCTAAGTTCAGGGGAGGTGGTTGAGGACAGATCATTCTAGTTCTTGGCAGAGCACCCAGTGTTTACTCTTTCTGGAATGCATTCGTCTCTTCTGCCTAGTCATTTTCCTCCATTAATAAGATTTTCATTTAGTCACCATTCAAGATCTGAATTTTAAACAGATTCTTGGGCAGGTGGCTCATATTTGTCAGCTTATCCAATCTTAGTGCCTTTTTAGCTTTTTCAGAACTATCTTTCACCATGAATCTCCATGAGTTTTTCCAATCCAAACTTGATTTTCTTCATCTTTACTTTTCTTGCAGAAATATCATGGAGAGGATAAGTAGATTGGCAAACCTTGTCTACATCTTTTCCATGCTGTCAGGAACCAAGTTACTGACTACTTCTTTAGTCTTGCATATGACTTTCATCATCTGGGGTTGGTGGACCTTTTGGTACTGAGCATAAGAAATTGTTTGGATCTCAGTATTGCATTTTTTTTAGTGCCATCTCTGCAGAACAGAGGAAAACAATCATTAATAGACTTGACATCAACATGAGCTTTAGTCGTAGTCTGACTTTTTTTTTTTTTTTTATCATGTTGCATTTTTGTCACAGAAATCTGTGTTGTGGGTGTTGATCACACAGTTTTTGCCCTGGACATTGTCACTGATTATTTTGAATTTTCTAAATGCAGTTTAAATATTCTGTGTATCAGCAAGGCTAACCTCAGTAGGACAACGCTTGAGGTCATTGGAGGCAATTTTGGTTCCTTGAGTCCTTGTGGTTAGTGTTTGCCCAGTATTTCTTGTGTTGAACATAGCTGGTGCTTTCCTGTCATACCAATGATTTTGTGAAAATGGATCAGCCACTTTTATTCTTGGCGTTTTTTTGCGGGGGGCGGGGCACTTTGGGTAAGGAGTTTTTTTCTCACAATCTACCTGGTACTGCTCAGAACTTGAGAAGGCCTAGCCAATTTTTAAGGACCATCTTCATGAAACCTACTTTAATTTCACAGCGATTTTGAGTTGTATGTATTTTGTTTCTTCATTGTATTTGATGTTAAGCAAAAGTTGTCAGAAACTTCCAGATTTGTGGCCACGAATGCTTAACCCTCCTGGTTTAGATTTTAAGTGTCCAACAAATGCAGTCACCTCTGATGTGGGGAGAAGTGTTCGTGCCTGCTGTTTAGGCAGCTATTTTCTCTTGCCTCACAGTTTCCCAGGCAGCGTCTCAGGTATGAACAGTTTTACTGTTGTTGGGTTTTTTCCCCTTTAAATGAAAACGAACCTCAGGTTATCTGTACATATTTTCTGTACGTTAAGAAAGTAAAAGGAATTGTGTTATACACTCTTACAGTCTATATAGCAAAACATTTAAGAGTTTTCTGTAGGACTCTGCCCTTCGAGAAGAAAGCTCTGGATATAGCAGAAGTTTGGACCAGAGAAGGCGGAACAAAGATTTAGTGTATTTTATTTTTTAGTGCTAAGCCATGTGGTGTGCAACACGTAAATACTTGTGGGTTGGATTTAAATTTTTATTTTCTATTTAATAGGAAAACTTGTCAACATAGATACAAATTCACTGAGATCCTCTATGAGGCCTGGCTTCGAAGATATAATCCGAAGGTGTATCCAGAGATTTTTTAGTCTTAATGATGGGCAGGCATGGTCCCAAAAACGTCACTATCAAGAAGGTAAAGAATTGTAAGGTTAATTCTTAATACTGTTGTTTGTTGTGTTTGGTGTGCTGTAAAGCAGTGATAATATACATGACTGTATTCGATGTTTGGTGTGGGAGGGGTAGGAAAATGAATCTTGAGAATTTTAGTTTAGCCTGTTCATGATTTTGGTGCAGGTCCAATCTTTTACTGGAGTTTGAAAATGTTGCATTTGCATTTGAAATAAATTTCTTTTCCCTCCTATCAGTATCTGTTTGCAATTGTAGCTATTAGTAATGGGATGTTTTCCCCAACAGCTTATATTCACGGCCATGCAGAAACTCCAGTGTATCGATTCTCTCTGGCTGATGGGACTATAGTGACGGCACAGACAAAAAGCAAACTCTTCCGAAATCCAGTAACAAATGATCGTCATGGCTTCGTCTCCACCCACTTTCTTCAGAGGTAATAATAGGTTCCTGTGTGTTCTCATCTTAAAATACAGCGGTGTTCGCAAGGTGCTTTGTTATTAGAGTAAAAAGAGAAATTTAATAAGACTAAAGGCAAAAAGGATGTTGGATTTACCAAAGTGAGTTTAGATTCCTGGATTACAGTATGTTTTCTTTAAGGTTATATTTTTATGTGAAAATGAGTGTTTCTTCATTAAATAATTATTTCCTGGGGAATCTTGGAAACGGGAAGGCTGTTGGATAAATTAGAGCATATAAAATCTGACTACCTCTGTTACTTTTAATTTCTAATCATATATCACATTGCTTTAAGGATTGAATTTAAAATTGGAAGGTAGACTAAGAATAGTTACTACTGCTGTTGCTAATAGTAACAATACAAAGTTCACTCATTAATTATCTTCAGTAGTTGGCAGGCACCTCCTGGTTAACCCCCTGAGTAGAGGCAACTCTAGCAAAGCCCTGCAGGGTGGGATTCCAGTTAACACAGCTTTTGGCCATTCACAGTACTGTGGTGGCATCACTTACGTAGATTTTGTGGCTTATTAAAAAGTATGTTATTAAGTTGATAATTGATCAGTGTCTACATTGGAATTGTTACTTGGTATCAGAATGACGCCTAAGAAGTTGAGTTCCTTGGCACTTCATCCTTTCTAAAAAATCTGATTCCAGGACTTTAATGCATGCCTATCATTTATTTTCATTGTTTTCAGGGAACAGAATGGGTACAGACCAAACCCAAATCCTGTTGGACAAGGCATCAGACCTCCAGCGGTGGGATGTAATAGTTCGGTGGGTGGCATGAGTATGTCACCAAACCAAGGCATACAGATGCTGAATAGCAGGACCTATGGCTTGGCTGACCCCAGCACCACAGGGCAGATGGGTGCAGCTAGATACGGTGCTTCCAGTAGCATGGCTTCAGTGAACCCTGGGCCGGCCGTGCAGTCACCACCTTCCTACCAGAACAACAGCTATGGTCTCAACATGAGCAGCCCCCCCCACGGGAGTCCCGGTCTTGGCTCCAACCAGCAGAGTATCATGATTTCTCCTCGTAATCGTGGGAGTCCGAAGATGGCCTCCCATCAGTTTTCGCCTGCTGCAGGTATTTCTGTTGGCGTTTTCTTTCTTGGTGTTCTTTTCTTTCCATATCACTAATTCTTGTGAAGTTGATTCATTTCATCATAGAAGCGCTGAAGAGTTAAGTGGTGTTTCGTTATAGCATTTGGTAGTCTAATTCTTTTCCTCATTTTTCTCCGCATTCAGGCGTGCACTCCCCCATGGGATCTTCTGGCAACACAGGGAGCCACAGCTTCTCCAGCAGCTCTCTCAGTGCCCTTCAAGCCATCAGCGAAGGCGTGGGCACATCTCTTCTATCCACTCTGTCTTCACCAGGCCCCAAAATGGACAACTCTCCCAGTATGACTATAACTCAGCCAAATAAAGTGAACAGTCAGGATTCAAAGAGTCCCCTAGGCTTGTATTGTGACCAGAACCCAGTGGAGAGTTCAGTGTGTCAGTCAAATAGCAGGGATCACCTCAGTGACAAAGACAGTAAGGAGAGCACTGTCGAAGGGTCAGAGAATCAGCGGGGTGCTCCGGAGAGCAAAGGCCATAAAAAACTACTGCAGTTACTTACCTGTTCTTCTGACGACCGGGGTCATTCCTCTTTGACCAACTCGCCCCTGGATTCAAGTTGTAAAGACTCTTCCATTAGCGTCACCAGCCCCTCTGGGGTCTCCTCCTCAACATCTGGCGTGTCCTCCACATCCAATGTGCATGGGTCACTGCTACAAGAGAAGCACCGGATTCTGCACAAGCTGCTGCAGAACGGGAACTCGCCCGCTGAAGTAGCCAAGATTACCGCAGAAGCCACCGGGAAAGACACTAGTAGTACAGCGTTCTGTGTGGAAGGTAACGTCAAGCAGGAGCAACTGAGTCCTAAGAAGAAGGAAAACAATGCCCTACTTAGATACTTGCTGGACAGGGATGACCCCAGTGACACGCTCTCTAAAGAACTACAGCCCAAGGTGGAGGGAGCGGACAGCAAGATGAGTCAGTGCAGCAGCTCCACCGTCCCCAGCTCGAGTCAAGAGAAAGACGCTAAAGTTAAGACGGAAGCCCATGAAGAGGTAACCCGTTTTCTCTACATTCCAGCTCAGTCATTATGTTTCATCATTGCATTTCTGTGTTAGAAAGACAATGTTTTTTTACATAAACTCTTATCTTCTGTTTTAGATTTATGTAATGGAAGTTAATCTTGAGCTGTCATTTCTTTGTGATTTTGGGGGGCATCAGTAAAGCATATTATGATGCAGTTTTGAAATATCACATGTGTATACTTTAAAATGTGACTGTGACTTGTTAGTAGCCAATTTGAAATTTCTCATGGGTGTGTTTATTGTTGGAATGAACAGATGGGGTCATCAAGGGCATGGTAGAAAGAAACTTGTTGAGGGAGGACTTTTGTATTCAGCAACAACATTTTGATTTTTACCTAAAATCTCATTTTATGTACACAGTCACATTCTGTATAAGCACTTTCCAAATTTTGCTTGAGGAGCACTTCTGGGAGACATTAATATGTGCTTGAGAAAATTAAAGTCTTGGAGGAGTCCCGCTGTTGGGATGTCTGTTTGACTTTGTTTAAGCTAATATTCTCCAAATTTATTGATCAAAAGCCTCTTTTAAAGCATGCCTATGAATATCATATTGAACATCAGCTTTTGTTGCTTTTAGTATTCATCGTACTTGTTTCAGGAATTACGTGCGGATGCAGACATCTCTGTCTGCTAATGATCCTGATTAATGTTAGCTGGAAAACACCCTGCAGTTTGAGAATTAAACATCTAATGTAAGTTCAGGAAATGTCCCTTAGAAAGCACTTCTGAACCCAGGGATTTATCTTAGTAGTTTGAACTGTTCTTTCAAGGAAGAAGACAAGCTGGGGTCATAATCAGCCAGCCTTTAAGTAGGGAATTATTTCAGGCACTTATCTAGTAATGCACACAGGTTAATTTTTAAAATTTTATTTTCAGGGATCTGGAGATTTGGATAACCTAGATGCTATTCTTGGGGATCTGACTGGTTCTGACTTTTACAATAATTCCATATCCGCGAATGGTAGTCATCTGGGAACCAAGCAACAAGCGCTTCACGGAACTAGTTCTTTGGGTAAGAAAGAATGGAGTTTTATTCTTGCTGTCTTTCAGACTTTTCTGTACACTTGTATGTACTGTAACATTAAGAATAAGGGTCCAGCTGGCATAAGACTTGAAAATGCATACTCTGCCTCTCAGTTTCTTATACTAATTTATAATCATGTGTTTTAAAAGAACTTGTGGGACATTTTCCTACTTTTAAAAAATTTCCCATTTCTAACTAATGAAGTTCGTAGTCATAGCACTTACAGGAAAACGTTAATCTTTGGTTGGTCCAGATGAGCAGTAGCTATGAGGACACGTGTCTCTCTAGGCACAGAGAATTGCAGTAGAAGGCAGCCACAACTGTAGCTCGAAACCTGCCCTTCGACACTCAGGGTCTCGTCATTTCATTATGAGACTTTTCTTCTTTGGTGTTTGCCAGTTCTTACCTAGCCTCTTCTGTAGCCATGTCTTTCCTTGCCCATCAGTTTAATAAGGATACGTTATATGATCAGTTGAAAAAGAGTAATGCACAATTATCTGAATGGTTTATTACTTGTTTGATGAGAAGGCAATATATCTGGTTACACTTAATTGTAAAATTTTAAACAGAAACCATTTAATAAGTAGATATACGGGAAGAACCTTCAGGAGTTTGAAGCATTGGTAACATTTTCAGTACTAAGTGAAGCAGAATAGGAATGACCACATCAGGCTGCAGGTCAGTGCCCATTACTTCAGCCAGCACTGAGACTCTTGTTTCTACTTTGTTTGGAATATGAGGTTGGGTTTCTTTGTTTGTTTTTTTATACTGTTTATGTTGTAAAGGAAGACGGTGTTTGTTTTAGTAAGAAAGACATTCTTGGGTGGGTGGTGTCAGCATTTATACCTTGTACTTGATTATTTATGTACTGAATCATCAGAGGGTATTTGCATGCATTGTGCTTCTGTGTTTTCAACAGGTTTGAGGAGTCCACAGTCCGTGCAGTCCGCTCGGCCTCCGTATAACCGAGCAGTGTCTCTGGATAGCCCCGTTTCTGTCGGCTCAAGTCCTCCAGTAAAGAGTATCAGCTCTTTCCCCATGTTACCAAAGCAGCCTGTGCTGGGTGGGACTCCAAGAATGATGATGGATAGTCAGGAAAATTATGGTTCAAATATGGGTATGTTATTTCTAATTAGTATTCGTGAATAAAATTCTCTTTAGGGAAAAGCAAATTTAACACTTAAAGCCATTTAAAGAACTTGGTTCATGTGATAGGTTTTTGAATAAAAGTAACGTAATGTTTCTTTCATGATTATTTGCTTCATTTATTCTGTGTCTTGGTTATTTAAACTCTTAGGAGGCTTTCGGTCTCAGACATTTTCTAACCTGTAATGAATACAGAGTAGCCCATAAAAAATTATTCTTAGGATGACAAAGCACTTTTTTTGTCATGGCTGATGTTGTGTATAAATGACTGTGCCTATGTGATACACGAGAGATTTCATTGTACTGTGGGGAAGACGTAACCATTTCTACCTGTCGTAGGCGGACCAAACAGAAATGTGACTGTGAATCAGGCTCCTTCCGTGGGAGACTGGGGCTTACCAAACTCAAAGGCCGGCCGAATGGAACCTGTGAGCTCGCCCTCCATGGGAAGACCAGGAGTGGATTATAATGCTGCTTTACCCAGACCTGTGTTGGGTGGCTCGATGCCCACCTTGCCTCTTCGATCCAATAGCATTCCAGGTGCAAGACCAATGTTGCAGCAGCAGCAGCAGCAGCAGCAGCAGCAGCAGCAGCAGATGCTTCAAATGCGTAAGCATCCCCTTCATAGCAAGAGAAAAATAGATGTTGTAGGGCGGTTTTTGCTATTGGAATATTTTAAAATTTATTCTTTCTTATTCCCCCAGGGCCTGGTGAAATTCCCATGGGAATGGGTGTCAATCCGTATGGCCAAGCAGCACCATCTAACCAACCAGGTTCCTGGCCAGATGGCATGTTGTCCATGGAACAAAGCCTTCATGGGGCTCAAAATAGGTGGGGGTTTATTATGTGGCTCTGTAGAAAATGTTAGTGTTGGATTATCCAGAAAAGGATCAGAGCACAGGAACAAACCTGAAAGAGAACGAGAAAAACTCTCTGAAATTAGGTTCTCTGTGGGCATCTGGGCGTTTCTTGGATAATTGTATGTAGAAACAAGGCTGAGGCGGGGCTGCGGTGGTGGCGCTCACAGGGGAGGGAGGGAGTGGAGCTGCGCGGTTCAGCTGCCAGGACTCCTGAGTGGGCAGACTGAGAGCCTCTCTCCGGGGTGGCTGTCCCTCCTGATCTAGTAACCCTCCTCCACGAGGAGGGGTAAATTTGTACCAGTTTCACAACATAAATGGTGTTCAGAAGCTAAGTCTAGTTTCTATGGAAAGTTAATTTTTAAGGATTGGATAAGTCTTTAACCATTTTTTAAAAGACATCTCAGAGATGTTGGTGATGAACTATAGCACTCTTTTTTGTAAAAACGATTGTGGATTACGTTCGTATTTCATTTTTCTTTATAGTGGTCAGTAACTCATTTGCATGAAGGAGGCTACCTGTCAGTGTCTGTTCTAACTTGAATGCTGTAATAAATTAAGAGAAAAATGAGTCAATTATTGAGTAGTCAGTGATGTGATCACATGAATTTATTAACTTGAGTGCTTCTCCACCCAGTAGAGAACGAATAGTTTCATCACTGGATTTTTCTGAGCCAGGAGAAATGTCTAGCTCCGTGCCTTTGTCACACGTTGGAGCGCTGGGGCACCTTGCTGTGGGCGCGTTTGGAGTTTGTATTGTGCATGAGCTCTGTGGGCCGAGTGTAACAAAAAGTTATTTTGGGAGGTTCCCAGGCTTAGTTCATTGATAGTGCAACCTTGCTGTCCTTTTTCTTGTTGGTGTTTTCCCCTCTGAACTTACTTGACTATTACCACCTCTAGTCTTGTAGGGTCTTGAAAATTGCACCCCTCCTTCTCTGCTGTCCTTCAGATGCCTAGGGGTCTAGCAGTTAGATTTTGGTGTTGGGAGAGGTGGGGCCTAAGCTAAATATGGTGGTTGAAGATGGCCTGGTGAGTTTAAATCGTGGGCCTTAAATTTAAGTTGATACCATTTGCTGGACTCTGTTACCTAGTTCATTATTTATACTTACAGTGTTTGAGTTATTATTGCACATTAAAATATTGTGTGTGTGTGTGTGTGTGTGTGTGTGTGTGTGTGTGTGTGTGTTTGAAGAGGAAAAGCACCATTGAGATTGATTGCAAGTCTCTTTTTAGGCCACTTCTTAGGAATTCCCTGGATGATCTCCTTGGGCCACCTTCTAACTTAGAAGGACAGAATGATGAAAGAGCATTACTGGACCAACTGCACACTCTCTTGAGCAACACCGATGCCACAGGCTTAGAGGAAATTGACAGAGCTCTGGGCATCCCTGAACTTGTAAATCAGGTAGGTGGCATGGACATGGGGAAAGAAGTGTGTGTGCACATCTTGGGAGCCTTGCACAAGGCTGCCTGTAGTCTCTTCTGTGTCTCCCTTCATGGCACCAGCATTAGATTGAGGAGATGTGCTTTATTAGAAGTGATACTACTTCCAGCAGCCTGTTATTTTGTAACAGTGTTACATTTTAGGCAACCATAGAAATGATCCAATAAAACTACCATGTAGTTTTAAAAATGATGCTTTTTACTTATGCTAGTTGAGAGTTCTAATTTTAATTTACTTATTTTTAAAAACTTTAAAATTATAGTTTACATAAGACTCCTCAGTTTTATGATTACCTGTCTCTACTACCTAGCCAATGGTATGTACTCCAAGGAGGAAGCTTTGTATTATGTTAAACAAAACCCATCTATAATGGATATGTGATTATCCCAGCACCATCGTCTCCTATTCACAGTTACTTGTGCATCCTTATGAAAACATGCTATTCACGAATCTCTGTGTGTGAAACAGGTACCATGTTTTGTTGGTATAATGAACACTTTTTTTGCCCAGAATTTTTAGGGAAAAAATAGCGCATCATACACAGGTATGATGATTACATATCATGGGCATCACCACCCTGTACACAGCATGCACAAAAACATGGGTGCACGCTGCGCACAGCAAAACGGGGCACGTTTTGTAGGGGCTGTTTGAGTGAAAGGATGTGGGCGGGGAGGCTGGTTGGCTTTGTGCATTCGGCAATGGTTGGCTTTGTGCATTCGGCAATACGCAGGAGAGATCCTTAAGGGTTCCTCAGTCCTCTTTGGGGAAGCAGATGTGCACACAGAATACATGGTGTGAATGAGCAAGTCACAGAACCACTACTGTGCGTGATTATTCTCTTAAGTCTTTGCTGGTCTGATGGGCAACAAGAATCTTGTTTTAAAATTGTATTTCTTTGATTTGCAAGATTGAATGTATTTTGCATTTTTTTGCCATTTAAATGTTTTGAAATAGTTTTCTGATGGGATTTTTATTTTATATGCAACAATACTTTATGTTTAGTTATTGATTTATTTGTTGATTCTTTCACTTAACAAATGTTTGTCTCCTATGTGCCAGCCAGTCTTTTATTAGAGGCTGAGGAGCCATGGTGAGCAAGTTAGTTCCTGCTCCCAAAGCTTGCCTCCCACTGGGCAAGGCAGACATCAGGCAAGGAACCGCACAGTTAGAAGTAGGCATGGCGTGATAGCAGTTACGAGACAAGGCATATGATACTGTGAAACTGGATCACAGAGGGGCCTTTTCTTAAGGGGCATGGCATGTCAAGTTTTTCCTCTAAAAAGTCTTGTTTGAGCTGTGATTTGAAGGATGACTATTAACTTATCTAATATATTGCAAATATTTTTTTCTAGTTTCTTTTTAGTGGGGGTTTGTTTATAGTTTTAAAATGCTTGTGTTTTCAGACTCAGGATGATGAAATAAAGAATAACTGGGGACTGCCTGGGCTTGTGTAGCTCAGTGGATTGAGCTCGGGCCTGCGAACCAGAGGATCACAGTTTGATTCCCAGTCAGGGCATATGCCTGGGTTGCAGGCCAGTTCCCAGCGGGGGACACACGAGAGGCAATCATACATTCATATTTCTCTCCCTTTCTCCTTCCCTTCCCCTCTAAAGATAAATAAATAAAATATTAAAAAAAGAATAACTGGGGACATACTTGAATGGCCAGGAAAACTTTTTCTAGGGAGATGATACACAAGCTGACACCTGAAGGAAGAGAAGGAGCCGGCTCTGCAGACAGCTAGGGGAAGAACATTCCAAAAGAAGTAACTCAGAAGAGCTAACTCAAAGGTTCTTTAGCAGGACAGAGCTTGGGGGTTCCAGAAAGTCAGAGAACAGAGAGGGACTGGTATGCAATGATGCTAGAGAGACAAAGCTAGGTGCCACAAAACCGTCTTAAAGGAGTCTGGAATTTTTCTGCTGTATTGGGAAGCCCTGGAAGATTTTAAGCCGGATAGTGATGAGACCTTTCCTTTTTAATTAATTTTTATTTTTAGCAAAGTAGTCTTTGTAACTTAAAAATACAGTGATACAGAATATACTTACTGAAGAACCACGGTCATTTGCTTCACTCAGGGGTAGTGAAGCTCAGCTGTTTACTTTGGTAATATTTCTGAGTACTGTGCTTTATGGAGCTGTTTCTTTATCAACTTCAGTCTGTATCTATTGTATTCCTGGTATAATAGTTGATGCATTCATAGTCTCTCACCTGAGAACCTTGGGGTCAGATGTGCTTTGCATTCAGGGATTTTGGATTTTAGAAAGGTAAATGATGCACGCATACCACACATTACACGATACCCCTGGTAGTCTTGAGCAGTACTATAGTTTTGGGCAGTAGCCAGTGAATCAGACATGTTAATGCTTCTATAGCAAGCTGGATAAATAGTCACACTAAGTGGAGTATATAGAGATTGTGTATTGCTTCATATAAATTCAGATTAGGTTTTACTGTTAAATACATTTGGTGCTAACACAAAATTATTTTATTTTTTAGAGCTTTACTGGATTTTTGGAATTTCAGATATAAATTGTGAGTTGGTTTTTATCCCCCATGCTCCAGTGTGCACTTGCACACCTGTAGCCCCTATATACACATGGGCTCTCTTTATACCCCCAGTATAATTATGCCTTTTGTTGTTTAATAGGTAGTTAATATTTACATTATTTTTACTTGTTACTGATTTCAGGTATAGTTTGTATTGGGTTTTGTGTGTGTTTGTTATGAGTTAATTGCCTTTTTAAAAAGATTATTATTTTTTTATTTTTAGAGAGGGGCATTGGGGGAGAAAGAGATGGAGAGAAACATCATATGTGGTTGCCTCTTGAGCGCCCCCTATTGGCGACCTGGCCTGCAACCCAGGCATGTGCCTTGACTGGGAATTGAACTGGTGACCCCTTTGGTTTGCAGGCTGGTGCTCAATCCACTGAGCCACATCAGCCAGGGCTAATTGCCTTCTTTTTATTTGCTTTGTTTTCTATATACTTACTGCTATTTTTCTCCAGATACTCCAACAGAAGTGCAGAATTTCTCTTATTTTTCTCTTCACATGTCTAGATACTTCAATCCCTTCGTCCCCTGCTATAGTCCTCTGTCCCTCTGTTTTACTTGGCACCTGAGAGACAGGTCTGGTAATTAGTAATTGCCACTCTTCTCCTATGTTGGTGCCCCAGTTCTTGAATCCTGGGTCATTTTCCTTTCTGATTTACTCCTCTACTTTTCTCGAATACAGTTTCTGTTACCTTCTTCATATCTGCTGCATGAGATCCAGTGTTTTAGGTCTTTACATGTTTGAAAATCCCCCCCACCCCCTGCATGCCTGGCTGTGTATTAAATTCTGGGTTGAAAGTGATTTCCTGTCCGGGAAGAAGTCTTTATTTTTCTGGCATTCACTGTTGCCATTGAGTTGTGTTCCACTCTGATCCCTTTTTCCATGTGTGTGAGACCTATTTATTCCTTTTGGAATTACTCAGGAACCTTTTTTCTCTCCAAAATTTCATGATGCCCTGTCTGGTATGGATCTTGTTTCATTTTTTCTGTGTTAGACACACAGATACTTCCTTTGATTTGGGGGCATTTTCTTGTATCATTGAAAAAATAATTTTCTTGTATCATTTTAAAAATAATTTTTTAAAGATTTTATTTATCCTTAGAGGGGAAGGGAAGGAGAGAGGGAGAGAAATATCAATGTATGGTTGCCTCTCGTGCATCCCTGGCTGGGACCTGGACTGCAACCCAGGCATGTGCCCTGACTGGGAATCAAACCGTGATCGTTTGGCTCAGAGGCCCATGCTCAATCCACTGAGCTATGTCAGCCAGGGCATTTTAAAAATAATTATATGTTTTCTGTTTTTTTCTGGGGATGTCTGTTGACATGTTGGGTGTTGTGTTGATTCTCTCTCTGTATGTGTTTTTTTAATATTTGTTTTTAAGTTACTTTGTACTTGTTTGAGGCACTAATGTTGGAAACATCAGCATCAAATATCTGGTGATCCTGCACTCTCTTTTTATATTTCCGAATGATGTATTAAAAAACAGGATCCGTTTTCTTTAAGGACTCCCCAGATTGCAGCATGTAGGCTTGTTGGCGCCCTTGCCCTCCACTCTCACTGAACAGTTTTTCTAGAGACGGTCCTCCACTTCTTGCCTGGAATTTTTTTATTGTCTGGTTGCATTTTGGGAGCTGGGCTAGAGAAGCAAGTCCCGTAGTGTTAAGGTGTAAAATTGTATTAGAAGTTATAAATATATAAGATTTCCTGTTTTCAGCCTCTGTCCTGCTCCTGCCCTTCGCTGTGCTTGGTGTCCCTGAATCCAGGCACCTGGGGGAGTAGGCGGAAGGCACAGCTATTTGGCTGTGTGGAGCTGGGGGGCAGGCTGAGGGAAGGGAGGTCGTTGGCCCCCGTGCTCTACACTCAGCCTCCTGAGCAGCCGCCTGCGAGAGCAGTGTGCCTGACCCTCTCCTGTCCCAGGGACGTCTCCCATTGGCTCTGTGGGAGAAGTGTGCTCAGTTCTCGTGTGTTTTCCTCTTCAGGCACATGGGTCTCAGTTTCTCTGCTCTTTTGAGTTACTAGGTTGGCCAGAAAGTCCATATGTTTTTTTTCCCCATAAAATAAAAGATACACTTTTCATTTTCACCAGTAACTGTATTGATTTGGATATTTTGACTATGTCAGCCATCTCCCCTGTGGTAGGACAGTGGCTGATCTCAAGGTCTCAATTTGATTACTCCCAACTTCAGCTGGTCTGCCCGACCGAGGAGCATCATCCAGTGAGAAATCTCCAGCATGAAACTTCGCAAACCACTTTTGACACATTTGATTGGTCATAGCACCTTCTCCATACGCTGCACAAATCTTCTTTTGCATTTCTGTTGTGTTTTTACTTTTCTTGAAATAATAAGCCTAGTACGCTGAAAACATTGCATGTTTTCTTCCATTTTCAATATTAAAATGGCTACACAAAAATTCACCAATTTTGGTGTTTTTTTTAGAATGCACCCTGATATGACAGCTGTCATAATAAAATCTAACAAAATTGTTTCGAATGAAATTAAAGACAGCTAAGCTCTAAATCTTATGGAAAAACCTAAACCAACTTTTTTGGCTAACCCAGTACTTCACCTTTCTTTTCACTTGCTACCTTTCAGGTGCCCATTGAACAATTTGATCTCGTTAGCCTTTCTTACTCTCATTATTTAGTGGATAAATGTCATTTAAATTATTTGCTGTTATTTTAGTAGGGTTAGCAAGAGAAAGTTGGTAAATGTGCATGATCAATCTGCCGTGTTAAACTTACAGTATTTTTTATTGTATAAATTTTCTTTATGAAAACATACGGCAGCCCTGGCTGGTGTGGCTCAGTTGGTAAACCAAAGGGTTGCGGGTTTGGTTCCCGGTCAGGGCACATGCCTGGGTCGCGGTTTGGTCCCCATTCGGGGCATGTGCCAGGGGCAGCTAATAGATGTTTCTCTGTCACATCAGTGTTTCTTTCCCTCTCCCTCTCTCCTTCCCATTTGCTCTAAAATCAGTTAGCATGTTGTTGAGTGAGGATAAAAGAAATAAAAGGATATTGCGGATTGTTGTGTGAAGAAGGGAATTGGTGTGATGGGACAAAGTAGGAGCACAGATGCCAGTTACTACAAGAGCCTGAGTGGTGTCTTGGAAAAGGTCGTGGCAGTGGAACAAAGGAGAGACTACAACATGTGACAGGGAGGCAGAACTGGTGGGACTTGGTGGACTGACTGTGCACGAGCTCGTGTGCATACACACACTTTTCAGGGAGAGGGAAGAGTCGAGATGGCTGACTTTGAGTTCGGGATGAATGGAGATGCCGTGTACTGTAATATAGGAGAGACTGGCTGAGAATCAGGCTTTTGGGGGAGAGGCCATTGGGAATCACAACTGTTTTCTGCATGTTAAGTTTGAGATGCTTGAGACATCTAGGAAGATGTTACGTAGGCATGTATATAAGTAAAATTAGAGTTCAGAGACATTTGAGCTGGAGACAAAATATTTTGGCAGTTGTCACTAGTGGATGAGAACATTGAAGTAGAAAATGTAGAGGGAGAAAAGAAGAGGGCTAGCATTCCCTCATGGAGAGGCAAGCGAGGTGGGAGAAAAGCCAGTGGGGTCCAGTCTGCTTCCAGGCAAACCTCAGTGGTGGTGTGGACTGCACACTGGCATTCTCTGTCTGTGGATAAGAATACATAGGTGAATGCAATACCTGACAGGTGGTGGTTGGCATGGCAGGCTCTTTCCTCCTTTAGAATATTTTAAAAAATTATTTATTTTTAGAGAGATGGGAAGGGAGGGAGAAAGAGTAGGAGAGAAACACCAACTGGTTGCCTCTTGTATGGTCCCCATCGGAGACCATGTGCCCTGATTGGAAATCGAGCCAGAGACCTTTTGTTTTGTGGGATGACACCTAAACACCTGATCCACACTGGTAAGGATGCCTTCAGAATATCTGTTTGTACTATTTCTGTCACCTGTTGGACATTATTTTGTACACATCCTTGGTAGAGGTGATGCCTGGGACATAACAAGTTCTTGTAAATAAGTACTGCCCACTACCACCAAATAGTAGTGGGTGACTGACTACCTTTAGGTGAGTATATTTCTGGGGCTCTGAGCCTTTGTTGATTTACAAGTCTCTACCAAATCACCTTTTTTGCAAACTTCAATTGCATTCTTTTAAAATTGCATTAGAATTCATTGAGCATAGTATTTATTCAGGTACTTAACACATTGTAGATACTGGGCTCAGAAAATATTTGGGTGTCTATTTTTGTGAAACCTTGTGCCAGGCACCAGGACACAGCTGTGAAAAGATGGGGCGTGGTTTGTGCTTTCATGGGACTTCGGACAGTAAACTTGGTTTTGCTTTTGGAACTCTGCAACATCATTGTTCACATGTATTAACTTACTTTTCACCTCCTTTAGAGCATTTGATTGTCAGTTGCTTTCCCAGATGTGCTTCACAGTTCGTTTGTGTGTTTGATGTTTAAGGGACAAGCTTTGGAGCCCAAACAGGATGTTTTCCAAGGCCAAGAAGCAGCAGTAATGATGGATCAGAAGGCAGCTTTGTACGGGCCGACGTATCCAGCGCAGGGGCCTCCGATGCAAGGAGGCTTTAATCTTCAGGGGCAGTCACCATCTTTTAACTCGATGATGAGTCAGGTGAACCAGCAAGGCAGTTTTCCTCTCCAGGGAATGCACCCCAGGGCCAACATCATGAGGCCTCGGACCAGTACCCCCAAGCAACTTAGGATGCAGCTGCAGCAGAGGCTGCAGGGCCAGCAGGTGAGCAGTCACGTGCTCTTCCTGGGCTGAGCTGGCGCAGGCTTTGGCCCGCCTCTTCAGTTCTCAGATGGTGCTTTGGAGCTTTTGTCCCTGGCTGTCCATCCTTGTCAACTAGCAAAATTCCTTTTGGTTTCACTTCTATGTAATATTTTATTTGTACAGATAGTTTCTTGTTAGGGTGTGGTGCGCTAGAATTTGATTCCTTTTTATAAGAATATTCTGTTGTAAATGGTTAGAAAGCTTAAAAAGTCACTGTCAGAGATGATTGCTCTTGGGTGAGAAGAATATTTCTCCACAACTTTGTAGTCCTCGAGGTAAATAACTTCTATTTTTAAAAAAGTTCTTAAGAATACTAACAAAATATTTAACCCATTTTGATTTCAGCATTTTTTTTTTTTTAGATTTTAGATTTTTTTAGGTTTTGTTTTTAGAGAGAGGGGAAGAAAGGGAGAGGAACATCATAGTGTTATTATCTCTTGCACGCCCCCTACTGGGGACCTGGCCTGCAACCCAGGCATGTGCCCTGACTGGGAATTGAACCAGTGGCCCTTTGGTTTGTAGGCCAGCTCTCAATCCACTGAGCCACACCAGCCAGGGCAGCATTCTTTTTATGGAATTTCTGCTTTCTAAATGTTTTATAAAACTTGAGCTCTTTTAATATGCCAAGATAAGGCATACTTTTCACATTGTTTTCTTAATCTCCAGGAAATACTTTTATCTTAATTATTTGTATTGTTTACATCTTGGGTGTGCTGAGTTATCAAATGGTGGGCAGACTGACCATATAAACAGGCAAGTGAGTGAGTTTAGAACCCAGTGAGCCAGAGATGCTTCTGATGCATGAACAGTCCTAAAAGTCAGTTGAGGGCTCAGGAAATGCTGTGTTGATGTGCTCATGGTATCATTTTGCATTTTGTCGTTTCTTCCCAATGAAATTTATCTGGAAAGAGGTAGTGCTAGTCTGACTAAGTAAAGCAGTTTCCCCAATGGCCTGAATAATCCCAGAGAACATCCGACTTTACAAATCTTTTGAGTTTCTATCGTAGATACTCTTTAAGCTGCAAAATTACACTTTCATTTTTCTTTCCGATGCCAGACAGTAAAGCGTCAGGTGCTTGCTAGCCAAGAACTTTTCAGCACGAACATTTTGAAGTGTGAAAAATGTACTGGTTCAGCTTAGATGTGACTTAACCACGTTAATGGGTTTGGAAATAATCATTGTGATATCACTCGGTGGGCTGAGGATTTGGAAAGCTGTTTAGGGCTCATTAACATGTTCCATTGCACCCTAACTAATCTGTTTCTCTCCAGTTTTTAAATCAGAGCCGTCAGGCACTTGAAATGAAAATGGAAAACCCCACTGCTGGTGCAGCTGCAATGATGAGGCCCATGATGCAGCCCCAGGTGAGCTCCCAGGTGAGCACAACGAAGTTTCCGCATGTTCAGTTTCCCTGTCCTCTGCCCGGCACACAGTCTGGTGCAGCCTGCGGTTGGCTTTCAGTAAACTGTTAAAGTAATACCCACTTTCTTGTGTAAGAAACCATCCCATGGTCCCATCACACTTTTTCATTCTTTTCTCTTGCTGGTGACTGGGAAGAATCAGAAGAGGAGATGTTCTTTTATAAACACTACTGAATCGTATTTTATAAATTAAGTCCCACTTGTGATCAATTGCCATGTTGTAAAAACAGCTATCACTTACTTTTTAGGAATTTAAGATAATCTATAAACTTTCCTCTGTTTGGATTATGAAGCCATATGCTCTCTGGGTAACACCTGGAATTGTAAGAACTATAAAGAAGAAAGTAAATAATCTTACTCTCAGTAATAACCTGATGACCTGCTGTCCATAGTGGGAGGGATGATACCAAAGTTCTGTCCCTCCAGTCCAAGGTAGAGACTATATTAAGGTATTTATGTGCATGAGGCAGATGATAACATGAAATCCTTTACTGTGGTCTGAAATACTCATATTTGTTATTGAAAAATACCTGTGAAAATGCCCAGTTTTCAGTGTCTCAGGTCCACTTTGAAGTACTGATACCTGTATTTTCTTGGTAATCAGACATCCTGTGGACGCTAAGCTAGGGTGTCCTCCAAAAAGATCAGAAAAGTTTGGCTTTGGAGATGCTCTCTCCCAGCTGGTGGAGCACAAGCCAGCTTCCTTGTTCAGTGCTTTGGTCATGTCACCTCGTAAACCTCCTCCACACAGCTTCTCCTTACCCTCTGCCCCTCTTTCAAGAAGGTTTAAAGAAACTGGAAGACCGTCTGGGGTAGATTACTGCTCCCCTCTTGTTTCAGATCCCCTTCTCCCTAATACACTCTCAATCTGCCCACTTTTATCTTACAGTTTTATTTCATAGTTTCTGTAAAGTTTGTCCTCAAAATGTACCTCTAGATATCCTCTCACTTTTAGGAATGCTTTCAAACTATTTAAAGCTCGACAATTGTCTGGTTATGTCTCTTGACCTCAAATAATTTCTAGGTCCCTATTCTGCACATCTTCCTCCCCTACCCCCTCTAGTAGCCAGAAAGCCTTTACAATATGAGAATTGTACTTTTTCCCTTTTTTTGTAATTACAGAGAAGGGCAATGGGTGTTTTTTCTCCCTGATACCTAACGTATCGTGGGGGTACTGTATGCATGAAATCAGCTGGTTATTACACAAATAGGTACATAATTGCGTTCTTCTTGGGTATTAGCAGGGCTTTCTTAATGCCCAGATGGTGGCCCAGCGCAGCAGGGAGCTGCTAAGCCATCACTTCCGACAGCAGAGGGTGGCGGCAATGATGATGCAGCAGCAGCAGCAACAGCAGCAGCAGCAGCAGCAGCAAGCCCAGGCCTTCAGCCCACCTCCCAATGTGACCGCATCCCCCAGCATGGATGGGGTCTTGGCAGGGCCTGCCATTCCACAGGCTCCACCCCAGCAGTTTCCATATCCACCAAACTATGGTAAGTTTGACAATGGAAATGGAAATGTCTGCTTCAAAGTACAATTTTACTAAAGACATAAAATTCACTAGTTCTGTTGTATATTAAAAACAAATGAAAGTACTGTTCACTCCCTCTTCACAAAAAATGAAATTAAATAAAAATAACAGAACAAAAATGTCTCCTGCATTGTACAGGTAATTGAAGTAGATGATCTATTATCATTGAGTGTTTTTGTTTTTTTTTCAGGTTTTTCCCCCAGCTCTCCACATCTTAATTTGGAAGGAGAGCCAGGTGTTCACCCCCCAACATGTCTCTGTAGTCCCCAGATGCTTGGTCGAGTCAGTGAGAGTGGTGTTTGTGTGGGCTTTTGAGTTCTTGTTTTGGAGACTGAGACATTAATTACAATACTGCATATACCTCTCGGGGCAGCAGTGTCTACTGGGGAGATTCTGTTTTAGAATGCACTCCTGCCAGCCAGGACCACAGCTCTTCTGCCCTCTAAAGAGGGGCAGTGATGTGAGTTGGGTAACATGGAGTCCCTTTTATTCAGAAAGCTCATGGAAATAACTGCCCTTCAAGTGATCTCTACAGTGTATTTTTCTGTAGTAAGTCTCTCCCTCCAGTTGGCAATCTTGGTGAGAAGCAGGAATAACCAGCAGGTGGCATCCTGTAGCACTTCGTGTCTTAGACTTGTCACCTTCCCCCGCCTTTGAAAAAGAACCTAAAATTACTATAGAAACCCGATAGTCTGAGGAGGTAGCATTTGACCATTGTAATTTCTTTCTTTTTGCAAGGGATGGGACAACAACCAGATCCAACCTTTGGTCGAGTATCCAGTCCTCCCAGTGCAATGATGTCATCAAGAATGGGTCCCTCCCAGAATCCTATGATGCAGCACCCTCAGACCGCACCTGTGTATCAGTCCTCAGAAATGAAGGGCTGGCCATCAGGAAACCTGGCCAGGAACAGGTGAATAACAGGGACTTTTAAGTCATTCATATCCTATGCCAAACGTTTATGAAATCTCTGCATTTTTGAGTTAAGCCTGTTTGGATGGAGAGATCAAAAGGCCTGGGTTCATTTTAGAAAATGTTATTTGGCTCATCCATTTTGTGAATCCTTCCTACCATGTACGTATCTATGAGATGATTGAATACAGACAGCTTTGAAAAATAGAGGGCAGACTGTCAGGGGGTTTCTTCCCTCACGTTGTCCTTTGCTAAGTACAGTGACACTTGGCAAAACTGTGATCGCCTCTGTGTGCGTGTCCTGTTTCTGCATGACCGGGAGGTAATCTCACTCTCTCTTTGCAGCTCCTTTCCCCAGCAGCAGTTTGCCCACCAGGGGAGCCCTGCAGCGTACAGCATGGTGCACATGAACGGCAGCAGTGGTCCCATGGGGCAGATGAATGTGAACGCCGTGCCCATGCCTGGCATGCCTATGGGCCCCGATCAGGTATGGGCGTCTATTCCTTCCTTTCTCAGGGAGCTTTTCTTGTTCTCTGGAAGGAGCCAAAACCTCAACTGTAATCTAAAATCCTAGGTAGATTTTTAACTTGGATGTAAAACTTAAACATACATTCATTGGAAAAAAAAGTTTTGGTTTGAAGGCATTGGGCAGTTAGATACTTTCGGTAAGTTGAGGTCTAACGAATCAATCGGCCAGAGCCATGTTGCAAGCCGTCAGGATAGACGTACGGATTCTTTTCACTTGTGCAGAGTGTTTCACATGTTTCTTCTGGTTGCTGACAGAAATACTGCTGACGTCTACACCAGGACCTCCAGAGATCACTGTACAAATGACACTGCACTGGGATTATCGGGAGTAAAGAGGCGTCATTCTAGGCACCTGTTTTTGAAGAAAGGACCAGCTTTGATCTCCATCAAGGGTATTCCAAGTGATGTCATTTGAATAGGACTGGATTTGAAAAGCTGAAGCGCGCTACCTACCTTTTTCTTTTCCCCTCCTCCTATGTATCATGGTATTCAAAACAGAGTTTTGACATTCTACCTTTCATGGATATGATTCCGGAGGTAACAGAGTGTTAGTGATCACAAGACTCTCCTCTGTCCCTTCTGTCTGCCTGGCTATCCAGTCATTTAAGTAAGTGTAGGTGGGACATTGAACAGAGAACATTAGAAAAATCAAGAGATTAGAACATCTGGTTTCTCTAGTTGCGATAATGGACGAAGAGCGTAGTCCAGCCTTCATTTGTTTCTGGCACCACCAGGTAGTTCTGTCCCATAGGGTTGGCCTCTCTGAATTTTCTTCCTTTAGTGATTGTGTTGAGTTCCTCCAACCCTGTTCTTGGTTGACCTAGGCCTTACTTAGGATTCTCATTTGCCCCTAATGTTTCGTCACACTTCCAGGAATTCTCCTTGGTGTCAGATGGCTTTGTAGAAGGGAAAGGGAGATGACAGTATTGGACTGCAGCAGTAGCAGATTTTCACATGCTAACGTGCCGCCGAGTGCACTTTATTTAGAATGTAGTGGACAAATGCAATATGCTCGAGGTCTTGAGGAGTGACGACCCACGTTCCTGGTTTTTGTCTGATCTGTTGGATAAGAACTGACTTTCTTGTTGTTGAGAGTACTGGTGTCACCCTTTGCCTATATGGTAGAGCAATAATGCTTTTTGAGAATAAACTGCAGAAAACCCAAGGCCAGGTACTGCATTCTGAATCAGAATTTTGCAGTGTTTCTGTGAATAGATTTTCTCTTGTAAATATGACCTTTAAAATATTATATTATGTAAAATATGTATATACCTTTTTTGTAGGTCACAACAACTCATTTTTACAGAGTTTGTGAAGCTAAATATTTAACATTGTTGATTTCAGTAAGCTCAGTGTGGTGACGTTACAAACAGAAGAGAGATCCCCTGGATTTTGTGGCCTGGGGGAGGGGACAGAGGTCCAAAGCTCTCCCTTCTCTCCAGCCTTGGAGGCCTCGCTCTTCTTTTGAGTCTCTTAACCTAAAAGCTTTTTAAAGAGATCATTTGTTTAGATGTAGACATTTAAACTTTTAAAAACGTTCTTCTACCAGAACTAAGCACTTTGTTAATTTTGGGGGGAAGAATAGACATGGGGAAATAAACTTTGAAAAAAAATGTCAAGAACTTAAAAGGATCAAGCAGTTCGATTTGAAGAAGAATCTTGGAATTTAAGCAGTCCATAAATTA
Organism: Carollia perspicillata; assembly: GCA_004027735.1. NCBI lineage: Eukaryota > Metazoa > Chordata > Mammalia > Chiroptera > Phyllostomidae > Carollia > Carollia perspicillata. The sequence goes on along the minus strand of PVKM010010067.1, from coordinate 9,353 downwards.
AACAATAGTAATTCATTTTTAAAAATTGAATATGGGATCTTTTTGTCTGAGGATTGCTCTAAGGTTTGGGCTACTGGGACCTGAATCCTGTGTTGAACTCTCAGGAGTAGAATCCTTGATGTGTGGTTTCTGGTGTCTGCTCAGCTGTCCTGTCATTCACTAGCATGTTGTTTTCACCATCCCTGAGAACAAGAATGCTGTCCTGGTTATTTCTTAGGGACACAGTCCCGAGAAGTCAGTTTTGGGTGATTCAGAGCTGCAGTCCCAGTGCCTTTGCGCTCACTCCCTCTGCTACTCAAGCCCCTGTCTGCTGTCACTTCTCCCCGACACTTGTTCTGGCTGGTGAGGGATAGGATAAAAAGATGGTGTAATTCTTTGTGTCTGCTTTAGTTAATTAGGTTCAAATAATTGAACGAGATTGGGTTTTTGGAGTATCTATGAATTTCAGATGTCTCAGCTAGCTTTGCTGTCATTTCCTAGCAATAAGTGAGAGCCAGTTAATTTTTATTTCACATACATGAAGCTAATCTTTCTAGGTGCCTCGGAAGGTAAGATCATTTAATTTCTTTGACTTGCTTATAAATAAGTGAAGCCTGTATTTCCAGAACCACCACTAGAGTGGATTTGAGTCTGACACCCCCTCCCCACCTGCCCCGTTAAAAATAAATCTAAGATTGTAAATCCATCAGCTTCCACAATCCGGCCTGTGCTTTTCAGGTAACATGGCCTCCTGTCCGCAGACAGAGACACAGTGGGGTCAGAGCGCCTGTCCTTTCCGACAGCCGTGCCGGGTGCGTCCGAGCCTCTCGTTCGAGTCTTGTGTGCGCGGGGAGCAGAACGGTGCTCTTACCTTTCCTGACTTTTAAAAATTAAAGTTTTTCGATCCTTTCCCTTAGCCCTGGTTCCATGCTAACGGGAAGGCAGCAGCATCCTTTTTTATATGACAAAGTTTATTATAGGTTTTTATATTTTCTACGTGTTCACTTTATTGGTACAAACTTCAAGTTTTGATTTTTCTTTTAATAGGTGCAGTCTTTGAGATAATTTGTTTTTAACCTTTACTGCCCTTTTATCTTTTTTGGGTAATTCTTTGTACTCCTGCTGCCTACTTCCCTTTATCCTTCTACCCCCACTTTTTTAAACCTTGGTATCTGTTGGGTGAACAGTATAAGTAATCTTTTCATCTGCTTTTAGAATGTGAGATATTTCCAGTGTACCTACTTTTTTGCTGAATCCAAAGATAAATATATATATATTTTTTAAAGATCAAAATGATATAAAGGGGATAGGTTTCTTCCTTTAAAAAAGCAAATAGAAATTGTTAATGTTCGTATTATGATGCCACTTTTCTAAATTGTGCATCTTGATGGAGAGGTGTAAATGTCAATCAACAGGACTGCTTAAGCATATTTGCTAAGGTGAGTTGGGGGTCCAGGGGGTGAGGAGCTGTGGAACGTAATTGGCTTGCTGTCCTAGAAGTTCTTTGATCCAGAGATGCAGCTGGAAGGTAACAGAATGCATTGCCAGTTCCCTTTTTATTTGCAGAAGCCATGAGTTTTGTTCACAAGGGGGAATTCATAGTGAAGCCTCTGGTCTGGATTAGATCCCTCCTGCTCCTCCTGCAGCGAGGAGTGGGCGTGGTTGCTCAGCCCCGAGCCCCGAGGCAAACTGTTTCCTAAAGAGCAGGGCGTTGTTTTCTCTTTCTTTCTCTTTCTGATGTATGGAATTTCGAAGAAGATGGAAATGTCATTCTGAGAGCAATATTTAAATTCTCAGGAATTGACTGATAGTATTGAGAATGAATTCAATTTCAATCAAGTTTACATTAACTGTTGCTTTTTAAAAATCTAAATCATTCTTTACACCACAAAGACTCCAAACCACATGGGGTAACTTACGAGATGGCTGTGTGGTAAGCTATGACTGTTCGCTGATCATTTTGGGTGTCATTGTAAATAAAGGTTTCTATTTAAAATTGAAGCCTAAGAGCTTGCTTTATTTATTTTTTTAAAAAATTCCCCATTGGATTAAGGGTAAAAAAAAAAAGGTTAAGGGCTCTTATTTCAAATTATCATAGCAGTTTCTGTGAGGTTAAAAGAAATTTCCCCCCTCCCCCAAATGCCTGTTATTGTCTGTAGCAACAGAAACAGCAAAACTGAAGATTATACTCTGAAAACATGTTCCAGAAAGAAATCTTGAAAAACATGGAACTGTTCCTAACAAAGGTGAGTGCCTAGGGGTCATCTATTCAGTGAGGAATGGGTTGGACTAGGGTTGGACTAGTTGGTGGCTGAGGTTCCTCCTGTTTCTCCTGTCCCTGCATTCTGACAGCTACCTTTACCAGGTTAGACACCTGGGGCACAGAGAAGGGCCGGTGGATTGCTGTGCATTTTAAAAGGTCCGGTGTAATGTGAGACTTACCTGTGAGGTCCCTGAAATACGGTAAATTCATTAATTTATAATTATTTCCCCATAGGTAGGGTTGTTTTTTTAAAGTCTAGGGTGTCACCTTCAAAAAAGGTATTGACTCGTAGTGTCTTGATTTTTGTTTAAAGAAATCAAACCAAAAACTCCCAAGGATGGCCTTTTACAAAATGTCAAGGGTTACCTCATACCAACTGCTGGTCATTGGCTGGAGTTTTGAACATTGTTTGACAGTACTTCGTCTACAAAATTTCTTTACAAATACAATTTCATTAAAACCTGGCACGTACATGAACTTCATTTCTTTTCAGTATTTGAAAAAACATTAGTTCTGGGAGAGAGAACGAAAGAACAGTGGGAGAAATGGTGTCCGGTCAGGAGCAGAAAGGCCCACACTGCGAGGGCTTTCCTCTTACACTTGTCTGGAGTGTTCACTGACACCACCACCCTTGAAAATGGGGTTTCCTCGTAGTCTGGTTCCCCTAACAGTTCCACACTGGTTACATGTAGCGAGTCGCATATATACAGTGAAGTCAGTTTCTTTAGAGGCAGCCAGGGCGACAGTGCGAGATGAGTGTCCTCCTTTTGTGCTAGCGACTCCTGGTTGGGCTGTGCACCGTTCGCAGCATCTGCAAATTGCCTCTGTCCTGCTACTTAGTTCTTCTTCGTGACAGAACAGAAGGCGAGAGGATTTGAACAGGGTTGTTCTTCCCCTATGACTTAAAAAAAATTCCAGTGTCTTTCCACCCTTTGGGGAAATTTCCAAAAAAAAAAATCTGTTTTGTTTTTTTTCCTCTTGTGAACCTCTCGGAGAGGGTTAGTGGTGACTTTTGGACATGAAATGCATTTTGTGCAGCTGGTGAGGTATAATCCAAAGCGAAAGCAGGGGCGAAAACGGACTTCCCGAAGCACTGCACACCACTCCTGGCGGTTCTCTCCCGGAATCTGCCGCGTTTACTGAAAGCAGGGTCTGTGTCTCGCAGGCCTCCAGGCTAACAGCACAGGTCTGCGTGAAGTCATGCAGGGGTTTGCACTGTCAGTCCAGCCAGACATTGCCTCTGCTGTGGGAGGTCCGTCGCAGGCTGCTTAGCCTTCCCAGCCTTCCCACAGTTGTTCCCTGTGGAGCAAAGCAGACTCATCTCAGTGTCGGATTACCATGCGGCTCACCCATGGCTTCATCAGTCCTACAGCTGAGTGAGCTTTGCTGCGAGGATGTGGCTGCCAAGAAGGCGCATTTCTAGGTCCCTCAGAATGGGCTTGCTACCGACTCATCTACTCTATATCAGTTGTCGGCAAAGATGGCATTTAAAGATATAGGGGTGGAATAGTGGCCAAGGAGAATGTGAGATGGAAAAATTATGTGCCTTTTTTCTGGAAGCACCAAAGACATGCTGAGTTGACCCATTACTACGGTCCTATTAAAGCTGCATAGGTTTCTGTGCACGTCAAGAAATTAGTAGGCCAGAAGTTTCACATGGACCTCACCAAGGGGTTTCGTTTTTCTGCACGGCAGCTTAATTGAAAGTTAGCTGCTATTTGAGTTTTGGGAGTTTCCCGGTGGATCAGAGGATTCAAATGGCCGTGCACTCGTGCCGTCGTCTTTAGACTAGAGATGGCCTTTCTGTGTCGCCCCAGTCTCTCGGCCCCCTGCCAGCCTCTGCTGGCACTGGAGTTTGTAACAGGGATGTTGTGGGAGCCATTTATAATGGGGCTGCTCCGCGGATGTTACGGACCAGGTAAACACTTCCACAGCCTTCAAGGTGTCTGTCTGGCAGTTACAGTGTTTAAGTGCTTCTCAACCTCTAAGGAAGACCTTGAGTTTACCAGGCACAGATTACTGTGTAGAGAACAACAGTGTATATAGACAAGGTATTAATCTCAAACATGAAATGTACAAAGCATGTTGTTTACAGGAAAGACATTACTGCTTCCCCTTGCAGCTTTAGGAACACATGAGAGTAACACGTGGGAATTGGCATGCACACAGAGAGCCCTGGCCAAGCGGAGCAAGCCTGAACCAGGTCTCTGTTTGCAAACTGATTCCTCAACTCACAGTGATTTGGAAGAAGGTCTCTTCATCTCTGGCCACTTTCGACGCTGAAACTGCCTATGTTTTCAAGTGTCAAAAAGAGAATGAGTGTTAACATCACCGAGAAAGAAAAAGTCATCCCCCCAAAGAACACTACAAAGAAGGTCTCTTCGGTGACCCCTATCACGGGTGGGTGATCCAGGCCCTTGGCAGACCGGACAGAGGGCAAGTCTCAACCTAATTCGTGTGACCTCAGGGGTTGGACTAAAGGATGGGCCTAGACAAGGGGCCTGTCCCGGGCTTTAAAAACAAAACCGGATACCTGTATTGCTCATAGCTTCCTCCATCTTTAAGTCCTAAACGAGAGAGATGAACAAAGTGGAAACAATTGAGGGTATATGTGCAATGACAAACTTCATAACTGCCCTTTTTCCTTTTTTAAACGCCCTAGGCTTTTTGTCACTCATGATGTTGACAGTGTTCCCCAGGCAGGTAGAGGGGACTGAATTAGGAGGTGAGCTTTCCTTCCAGTAGCCTTACAGGTCACCCGCACTGGAGTGTCACCACCTGTCCAGTTTTAGGGCCCTGGTGCATTCATTCAACACTGACTTCGGTCATGGTGGAGGAGGCGGATACAGGCACGGACACCTACGCTACAGAGGACAAAACCAAGGGCCCTGTGAGAGGCGGGGTGGTGGGGAGATCTGGGTCTTGTTCCCGGCAAGTTTCCCGGAAGCTCCAGTAGTGCGATCAAGAGCGTGGACTTGGGAGTGGGCCGACCCGGTCACGGAGGACAGGTAGGTGCACCTCAGAGGGCTGCCATGGGGCCATCACTGAGGCATAGAAAGCTCTCAGTACAGCAGCTGGCACGTGGTGACCAGTAAGTGGTGGCACTCAGGGCCCTAAAAGCAGCCCTTGGTGGATGTTAGGAAGGGGGTGTTTTAGCCACTAGTGAGAATTTATCAACTCCCACTGATTCTGGGTTCACTTTTATGACTAGACGTGACCCCTAAAATTCCTAACTGTGGTGACTGCTGGGTTACAGGCCCCGTGTCGGGGCGCCTACTCACCCAGGTCCATGTTCCGCGTCCGGGGGTTGCACTGCTTGTAACCCTTGCAACTCCTCAGCTCCATGAGCTGTACATGTAGCTGGTTGAGGACGTCCCTGTCCAGTGTATTCACCGCATTCATTAACTGGTTGGGGAAAAGGTGGGTTATCAACAGGGCGAGTGTGGGGACCACCACTCTCTGCTACCAACCCAGGGGACTGCCTTCAGGCAGGTTGGCAGAAGCAGGTGCCATGGGGCTGGTAACTTCTGCTTCTGCCAGAGCCGAGAGTTTGGAACAGTTAAAACCACTTTTTGTCTCTTATGCCACCAGGCTCACTCTGTATGAGAAAAAAACAACCCACTTCTGTACTTAACATTGAACTCCGGGAGTCACTAGTCAGGAGACTGACCTAGCGTGGAAAGAAGCCCTTCCGAGCCCTGCGTTTTTAAGCAGCCTTCAGCCCCAGTCCCTCAGTTCCTCTTCGCTGGGAAGCCGCCGTGTGACCTGGGTCCCTGCCTGGGAGGTACCAGTGCCTGAGTAACCTGGGTGCCCTGCCACGCCCTTTTGTAAAATATGGGGATGACCCACCTAAGGAGAAGGACTGGCAGACCATAGAAATGGCATTTAAAAAACACTTCATGTAAAGATCGTCAGCCTTTTCTTAAAACACTGGAGACTGGGCCAGTGTGAGGGTCACACCACTGAGAAGCTGTAGCGCTGAGGCACAGTGGTGGCCGTCTGTTGTAGACGGGACACGTCCCACGCACCACAGGCTCCGTGGCTCCTGTTGGTCTTTCGTGTTCTGGGCCCCTTTATCATCACGTATGTGTTCAGGTGCCTTAACCTGCAGAAGCACTGAGGAAGGCACCTGGCACGTAGTGTTGCACGAGTGTTGGCTGTTGTCCCTGTAGGCCCCTGAGGGCACAGGGCTCGGTCTGGTCCAGCCCCAAGGACCTCTGCAGGCTTAGGGGTCTCCACAAGTTCCCACACAGCCTGCTTTGGTTTAACCTTGCCAGGGAAGAGGCTGCACAGGGCCTAGCCTGCAGACGCAGGAAGCCGCAGGCAGCAAGGGGTGCCTGCACGTGCAGCCCCGAAGTTCTCAGAGCCTTCCCGACTCACTTCTGGCTCAGGGACTTGGTAAATTGGTTCCTCAGGTGGGGGGCCTAACTGGCAACGCCTGTGTACCCCATGCTCCCTTCTCCAGTGTGGGTTGTCTGTACCTGGTAGGGGTCTGTGTTGAGATCGAAGTACTCGAGGAAGCCGGTTGCAAATTCACAGAAGAGGAAGTTGTGGGTCTCATTGATGGTCCTCATGCACCAGTACGTGTTGTTGTTGGCGCTGGTGCAGGCACAGAAGGGCCCCACTGCCAAGGGAACAGAGAGCATGCCCTGAGCATGCCTGCTGGGGTTCCTCTCCCGGGGCCAGTTCCTGTGGGGAGCACTTGCTGACCTGCGGGGTCTGGCAAGGAAGTACTCACAGGCTGGGGGTGAGGGGAGGCCCTGGAGAATCCCCTCTTGCCCAGCCTGCCCCATGCCTGCCCCGGGCTCGCTCACGTGTCCAGAGAGGTGCCGTCTGCCAGTGCTGGTTGTCGTGGGTAAAGCACGTGAGGCCCGGCATGCTGCACGTGTCGTTGTTCTGCAGCCGTTTCAGCAGCTTGCGAAGTTTCTTCTTGCGCTTCTGCTCCCGCAGCAGCCATACCTTGTCCTTCTCCTGCAGCCCCTTCCTGTGGGGACATAGGGCCACACCTCTCTGGGCTCATCACCTTAGAGTCTCCTAGTGATCAATGACCCTGAGCCTCTGCTCTTCCTGCCAGAGGGCTGTGGACACAGCACTACAGGGGTCCCAAAGGGAAGAACCTCCGCAGGTCCAAGGCAGCACAAAGGTGGAGAATTAGAGGCTGCTGGGACCGGCTCACACTCCGTTTCTTGGGCCTGTGTTCTGCCCAGCATGGTGAGGTTGCAGTAACCCCCTCCAGTCCCACGGGGGCGCCTGGAGACCTCAGTGTTGACCAGGGAGTCAGACCTCTGCTAGGACTGCTCAGACTTCCAAGGAAGGGGCCAGGACTGCCTTTCCTTGCTTGTTTTAGGTTAAGGAAGGGCAGCCTTTGCATCTCTGCCCTGGACCTTAGGCTGCCTTACCTGAAAGGATGCAGACTGGAGCTTTTGTGCTTGAGTCGGCCTTTGTGCTGGGTGTAGTAACTGTAACAGACCCCAAACCCCAGGTTTCAGAAACTGCTTCAGGGCAACCCTCCTGAGTGGGTACAAACTGTGGTTCCCTGGGACCCAGTCCCTCTTTCTGATGCAGTTCCTGGGACAGTGTTACCCTGGGGCGGCAGCTCCCTGCCAGCCTGGTTCCTGCAAGGGTAAGCTGTGAGCCCCTAACTGAAGGCTCGGACCAGATGGATAAGGTTGGGGTGGGTGGAAGTTAGCCAAGGCTGGAAGCTGGGCCTGGTTTTGTGTGGCTTCGGCCTACGCATCACTGGATGGCTGTCCCCAGATCCCCACCCACCTCATGCTTGGTCAGGGGCAGCCCTGAGGGGACCTGTGTTTGCAAGCTCCTTCCAGGAAGGTAGCAGAGATGCTACAGCTAGGCTTAGGTACAGTCGCCACATATAACTTTCACTGTAAATAAAACTCTAGATTTAGTTCCTCAGTTTCACTGCCACATTTTAAGTGCGTAGTAGCCACATGTGGCCACCCTGCTGGACAGCAGATACAGCCCTTCCCATCATCACAGAAGTTCTACTGGACAGTGTTGCTCTCGAGCCCGCCCCAGGGCCAGGGCTTCCCTGAGCTGGTGGTGCGGCCTTGGGCCTCGTGGGCTGTTCCCAGAAGGAACAGCCGAGGCCTTTTCCCTCCTGGGAGCCAGCCCCCCATCTGTCAGCAGTGCGTGAACCCCAGCATCTGGCTGGCCACCTGGGGGGTGGTGACATGTGCCCAGTGGCTGCCAGTGGGGATGGGAATGACTGACTTTTTTTAACCCCGAGGGAGCAGAGATAGAAAAGTAACAGAAAGGCGTCACCGAGGGAATGCTGTGTCCCCAGGAGTGGCCCTGCAGGACCGCTAGGGGCCTTCCTGATTCCCTTTGCTTCCTCACCTGATTTTGTGACAATCACATTCTTCTGGCCGCTTTTTCTTCAGGTGACCTCGGACTTCTCTCAGGTTCTTAATTTTATTCTGCAGGGTTTCGATCTGCGGGAGGGAAAGGGCAGGCGGCTGTGAGCCTCCAGGGCTGGGGAACGAGGGGTGGCCTGGTGGTGCCCCTCCATGGCCCACGTCTGTGGGCACTGAGGGTTCCTTGGCTCCACCTGAAGCAACAAGGCTCCAGCAAAGGGACGGCGAGTCATTTTCCTTCTGTCCTGTCCTGCCTGGGGACCAGCTGCACTCACTGAGGACTTAGATGCCCCCGCCCCGCGTCCCCCCAGTCAGACTTGTTGGAAGGACGCAATGGGGTATGACTGGCACATCAGAAAGGGGTGTGATATGACCAAGCTGGCCTGCTGGGACAGGTGCCCCTGGCCCTGGGTCGAGGGCTCTTTGGGGGCCTCTCTGCCCCGGGCCAGGCCTCACTTCACTCCAAGTGTGGCCGGCATCCCCGCCAAGTACGTGGTGGTGGCACGGTGCTCCCTGCCCAGACCCTGTCACCTCGTGGTCGATGTGCAGCTTGTGGTCCTTCCAGGCTTGCAGGGACTTGTACAGGTCCAGGTCACACTGGACTGTGTCGTTCTCGAGAATGTAGCACCTGCTTGAAAGAAGGGACTGTGTGTGGCCCTGAGGGGGTGAGGAGGGCCTGGCCAGGGGCCTGAGAGGTGTGGGAGCCCCAGCCAAGGCCCAGCCTGTCCCTTCCCCCC
>PVKM010010066.1:0-35585 GCA_004027735.1 Carollia perspicillata | reverse complement strand
GGGCCATGTTAGGGGCAACTAATATAGCTGGAGGGGCCATCTGCCCACACCCTGCTGCGAGAAACCTGGGCTGCTTGTATTTGTTCAAGTTAATATACCCACTTTAAAAATTGCTGCCAGAGGAGGGGCACCTTTTCTGATTTGTGCACAGTTACCCCATAGGCCAGCGGTAGGCGTGCAGACTGTGGTGTATGTGTGGGGCTCTCTCTCCTTGGCTAAGAAACACCATCCTTAAGGATACTCTTTGGGCCTTGCCCTGGTATTCAAGGCTTTCTAAGACTAGTCTTAGCCTACTTTTTTCAGCTTCTCCTGTCAGTCTCCTTCACACAACCCATGCTCCTGATCACTCTTTTCCTGTCCATTATCTAGACACCACAGTCTAGAAGACACCACCTCTGTGAAGTCCTCCTTGATTCTCCAGTGCAAATGGCTCCCTTCTTTCTTTTGTGTTTCTACATCACAACCAGCCTGGAGTTGAGACATGGGTACATCTGGGGTATAAATAAGACAACCACATCGTCCCTCCTACTGTGTAGGTGTCTGAGTGGGAAGAAAGAGAAAAGAAAAAGAAGAGCGGCAGGATTTCAAGGCCTCTGTCCCTTGCTGTCAGCAGAGGCAACTTGCTTTGAGCTTTGATGGAGGGAGGACAGCTGGAGACAGAGAAGCTGGATCCCTGGAGACCCAAGGGCAGAAGCAGCCCTGCTTCAGGCCCAGGGCACATTGCCTTCTGAGGTGGATAGAGGATTCCTTGTGCCCCCACCCACTCAGCCCCAGACTCCATGGTGCACCCTGGCCCCCTGTGCAGGGCTGGGCACTGCCAGCAACTTTGTGGGTGAGTGGGGCATGTGCTCCTGGTGTAAAGGTGAAGACCTGAGCAGAGCGATTGAGTCTGTACGCTGGCATGTGGACCCCAAATGCGTGCTGTGATAGGTGCTTCCTTTCCATGTGTGTCACACTGCCTTTGGCAGGTATAGCAAGGATGTTAAGAGGTGGAGTTTGATCTTACAAACAACTTGAGATACTTCTTAATCTTGAAAATCTGGCTGTTGTCTCAATGTACCCAGTATTATTCATTTTATACATAGCTTGGCCACTCCTACTCATAACTGCTAACACATATTAAATATCTACTATGTTCCTATATATATTATTACCATACTGAGTGCTTGTGATAATCTTGCATTATTATTCAGCCCATTTTACAGAGGGGGAAAATAAGGACCAGAAACTCAATAACTCCTGTGGGGACCATCCAGTTAGGGATTGGAGGGCATGACATTCCAACCCAAGTCTGTTGAATGCCAGGTATGAACGTTTCTTCCAGGCTGAACAGGCAGCTCACCACCTCTGTTTCCAGGGCACCTCTGAGTTCTTACCCTCCACTTACTTGGCTCCAGGCAGAACTCAGTTTTAGGCCCAGATTTATTAGTCTCTGTGTCCTTGTACCATGGTAGTAAAGAACTCAGGTCATGCACCTGGACACAGTTGAGATGCACCATGTGTTAGCTGAGGGAACTTGGACAATTAGCTCAAATTTTCTGAGCCCATTTCCTCATAAAGTTGTAATGGGGATTAAATGAGAAGATATATTTAAGAATTTAGCAGAGTGACTGGCACATAGCAAGTGATCAATAAATGATGGCTGTGAAAGTCGTCTACCTATTCGATAAGCATTAATGGAGGACACACTATGTGCTGTGTACGGTATCCCTTCTGCGGGAGGATGCTGTATTGGAATGCATGTATTCTGATGAACTAAACTTGGCCCTGCCTCCTTCCCAGTCTCTGCTGGAGCCTGCATTGCATACGGAGTGGAGACCTTCCCCTCCCTTGAGACCTGCAGGGAGCTGGTGCTCTTATTTATCATTTAGGAAGCATCTGCTCTTTGGTGAAATATCACCCTCGTGAACAAACAGTGCGGGCATTTGACCTTTCTCGATGAGCGCTGGCTTCTTTGCTCACCGCCAGGAATGAAGTAGATACGTGGAGGAGACATGCGTCAAAGGACCTTTCAAAAGGGTCGCCAGATGGGTGCCCGGGTGATGACCCTGGGGCTGAGAGCAGTAGTCCAGACAGGTTGGAGGCTGCAAATTAATAAACCTGATCCTGTTATCCCGATGGGCCAAGAAATCTCCTCAACATCTGCAGGTGCAAAATCTGAAAATGAAGTCAGTCTGGCAGGTGCCAAGGATGCGAGGTGGGCACCAGCTGCTGTGGCCCTGCTGCCTCGCTTGGTCCCCCTCGCTGCCCTCTCAGGAGCAGTTGGCACCTGTCAGGCAGAACCCAGAAGGCACAGCTGGCTAGGCCCTCTAGGTGAGTTGGCAGGTGGTATCAGCAAGCCCCCTGGGGTTTGCACTGGCATCTCTGAGAAGCCTCCTGGTCCTCCCAGGGCTTGTGACTAAGAGTGGTCTGGATGGAGGCTGGAATCACAGGAAGGGACAAAAGTAATTCTGTAAAATAAAAACCTGCAGACAGTGCACTTGGACGTGAGAGCAAAACTCTTGTCCTGACATTAAGAGTGAGGGGTAACCTCTCCTCCTGGGGGCTTGATAGGCTTCTCCTGAGGAATGGATCATTCTTGCAAACCACTCTTGTAACGTAAGGGGCTATTATGAACCGGCTTCTGTCATTCACCAACATTTACTGAGGCCTGCTGTGTTCCAGTTCTTCCTGAGGGACAGGGACACAGACATGAACTAAATAAGGTTATTGCCTTTGTGGATGGAGTTCAGTCTTTACTAGGCTCAGGCTCAGGCTCAGGTACAGAGGCAGGGAGAGGAGAGATGCAGAGAAGGTGAGACAAGGATAATGTCATCAGCACAAAATAAGAGTCTCATGGTCCTCTGTCCCGTCCGTGAGATGATTCAGAGGCCGGCTCAGGACCTGCAGGATGGACCAGTTTGGAAATTGGGAACAAGGAGCATGAAACAGGTGGGGAGTGGGAAACCACTGCCCCTTTACAACAGGTGGGCAGACGGGATAGGCCCACATTGCTCAGAAGCAGGATAAAAGGAGGAATCTAAGATTTGAATAGGCAACCCAGGGCTGAATCACGGATGCCCTGGGGGAATTTCTCCAAAAGGCAATAAGGGGCCACCAAAGATTATCAGATCGTGCTTGAGGGCATTTCATGTTGTAGCATTTTCTAGGCTGTACTGGGAGGGGCACAAGACTGGAGGAAGAAAGATTAGTTAAGCAGCTGTTGTACCCAAGCAGGAGGGCTGGAAATTAATATCTCAGAATCTACCAATTTCTATGGCACCTTCATGACCCATCACCGACCAGGGGTCTGAAAATGGATGGGCTGGAGATGGGCTGGCAAATTACTGCGGAGGAATTAAAGAGGCAACAAACAAGAGAGTGGAGACAGCAGGAAATATTTTCAATACTGCTGAAAGGAGCCCGCCTTCTCATCCCCTGACCTCTCTTTTCATCTGCCTTATTTGCAGCCTGGATCTCAGATTCTGCAAATGCATCAAGAACAAACAAACACATGAAAATCAATGCAAACCAGACAAAAGACCTTTCCAGGCTGGAGAGTGGAGGTGGCAGGAGGTCTCCATTAATCCCCTTTCCCATGGAGGGGGAGGGCTGGGGGGGAGGCAGGACTCAGTGAGCTGGGTCGAACAAACCTAGGCTGCCACTCAGTCACTGGTCGCTGGGTAACCTTGACCAAGTTCTTTAACACCCCTGAACCTTAGCCCCCTTGTCTGAAAAATGGGATGATCGTCATCTTATGATGTTGTGAGGGGTGTGATTTTTCTGAGGAAAATATACATAAATGACCTGATCAGTGTTAGCTTCTTTTCCCTGTCACTTGAAGGAGCCTGATGACCCATGCTTACTGTAGATAAAATACTGTCACAGGAGTGTTTTTTCTCAAGCTGTTGATCTTTGTTAGGTCATAGTACTCATGACAGAAGTTGAGTTTTTCAGCTGTTGCAGTCATTTCTACCATAGTATAAGCAAATCTTAATTTACAAGTGTTTCAGCTGAAAGGGTCTTTACATAAGTGAGGAGAACTCACTTATTGTAGTACCAGGGCCCTTGCAGACTAGAAAGGAGAAGGGAGACTCTCAAAGTCTTATAGGGGATAGAAAAAGAACCAGGATTAGAACTTGGGTCTCCTGTGGCTTCTCTTTCAATTGTTCATGATTGAAATTTACTTATTTTAGTTATTATTTTAATAGCAAGCAGATATTAGAGCTTGAGAGAGAAGGAAGGAGAAGGCTGAGAAAAGAAAGATTTGGTTCAAACAGGTAAATCATGCTACCACAATTTTTCAGGGTTTCCTCCTGGGTTTTGGCGACCGTGAAAGTGAACATGCCCCATGTGATGCAGGATTACAGCCTGGGCTCTTCACCAGAAGAGAAAAGGAGGTGCTTTCGAGCCCTTCAGACAGCGAGCAAGCTGAGATATGGGTGTAAGACCCTGGGCATGTTGCTTTATTACTCTGAACCTCAGTGTCTTCATCTGCACAATGGGGACATTTTGTAACCCTATATGCAGATGTCACCAAGCTCTGGGTTCACTTGTCACCACGTTAACTCTAATGTTTGCATCTTGACAGCTCCAAGCCTTTGCCAAGAAGGCATCAGGACCTCAGCCTCAACACAGGGGCTTTCCCAGTACAGAGGAGCCCTCAGATCAGATGTGTCCCCCACCTCCTCATAAAGAAGTCTGTGCATTTTGCTCTTGGCCTCTGGGCCTTACCACTGTCTCTGCAGTGAAAACTCGTTTCTTACCAAGGAGGCTACCTCCCAGTGTCCTCAAGCCTCCTTTCACATCTGCAGGGGAAGTGTGTCCATGTCCTAGTTGTCACTTCATCTTGTCACCTGATGCCCAGCACAATGCTCCTGTGCCCCATTTCATCCAGTTCCTCAGGAGGACAGCTCACACAGTGGCAGGGTCTGCCCTTCCCCAGGGAGGCCCCAACCTCTCAGGGTGTGATGGGGCTCGATGCCATGCCATCCCTCCACTGTCCTTACCTTTCCCCACTGCCTTGGGCTCCGTCCATGCAGAGTCCTTCCTCCCTCGGCCCAGTGGACAAGGTCTCCAGAAGTAGAGCAGGGCTTGAGAGTGTGAGCCGTGGGCGCCCCTCCACCACGTACTAGCTCTGTGATCTTGGGCAGGTCGAGGATCCTGTCTGTGCCTGTTTCCTCATCTATAAAAGGAGATGATGGTCAACATCTGCTAGGGGTGGACTTCAGATCAATGAGTGATAGACTCTGACCGGTGGTTGGTGGTCAATTAATATGAGTAATTAATACATATTGTCAACTCACACGAATAGATGTTTTGGGCAAGAAGCAGGTATTTCACTCTGCTCACCAGGAGCCCCTGACCCCAGCTATGATCGTTTGTTCAATAACGGGCACAATGCTCCTCGGGTCTCTGGACGATATTCCCCTCTCTTGTCAGGCAGCAGGTCTCGTCTAGGAAGAGGAACATACAAGGGCCACATCACAGGTCAGATTTCCTGGGAAGCAGATGCTGGGACACAGATTAGTGTGCGGGATGTTTGTAAGGGAGCGTTCTTGGGCAGGAAGCAGGAGTAGGCAAAAAGAGACGCTGAGCTGTCATGTGGTCCTGATAAAACCATGGCCAAACCACAGGGCCTTCTGGATCCAGGCTGGCCCTTTAGAGCTGTCGAGTCAGGGTGAAGGCAAAGAGCGTCCCTCCCCACCACTGACCAGTCACTGGATGCCAGTGTCTCTGGGAAGGGGTGTGGTCTAAGGCAAGGCAAGCCCTCCACAGAGCGAATGTCCAGATAGAACTAACTGCCCACAGAGAAAATGGATCTTCATTCCTGAACGAGGACCTGTGTTGCTCAGCACAGCTGGTGGGACAGATTGGGACAGGGAGGTCACAGGGACATTGACTGAGCTCTTGCTTTGTGCCTGACACTGATGGCATGGCATTTAACTCCTCGATCACCCCACCAGGCAGGTATTCTTATCTATGTTGCACAGAAGAACAAGACTCAGAGAGGCTGAAGGACTTGCCCGAGGTCACACAGGTTAAGAGACCACAGGGTTGGGGTTTGAACTTGGGCTTGCCCGACTCATGTCCATGCTTTCCCTGTGGTCTGCTCCCACACTGTAATTCAAGGTTTCTTCTGACCAAAGCTTCCAAGACTTAGGGAGCAACCCTCTGCTGAGCTTTCCCTATCCCTCCCTACCTGTGCTGTTGGGGGCCGCTTCCAAGGGTCTCCTTTACTTCAGCTTTCAGAGAAGCCTCCTCCCCAACCATGGGCCAAGAATGATTATGCAGGACAAAGGGCTGTGTACCCCCAAAAACCTCCCTCCACATCTCCCTTGACTCCCTGCTGTCCCTCTGCCCGAATGGAGCCGTGCCTTATCATACACCCGGGATCAAACGGTCTTATTTCAGGGGAAGGAGAGCAGACAGACTAAATGACCAGGTGTATTAAAGCTCCATTTGGCTGGAAACAAAGTTGTTTTTGCAAAAATCTTGCCTTGATTTCTGCACTGTCAGGGGCTGTTTTTAAATTTTATGTGTTCCAGTCTTTTAGCATTTTGCCTGGTTTGCTCTCACACTTTATTGGGCAATTTTCATACACTACACCTCAGTCCTGCCAGACTTTGGGGGTTGGGAGGTTGAACCTCCAGTCTTGGATGCATGTGGCTGGAGCTAAGGACTCAGAAGCTGCTCAACTCCGTCCCCAAGGGAACCCTGCGGGCACCGTGCAGGTGGAAGTCAGCTCTCTCTCCTCTGTGGTTCACCACCACAGCATCCCCCTTGGAGAGATGGTCTCACCCAGTGGTTAGGGGTATGACTCCTGAGTCTCACAGCAGGCCACTTATGGCGAGCCTTTGGACATGGTGTTTAACCTCTCTGTGCCTTTGTTCCCTTACCCTCTGAGGGACATACAGTAAGCATGCTTGCTTTACGGGGTTACTATGAGGAGAGAGTTATACATGTAAAGCACCTGGAACATGCCTGGCACTTAGTAAATGTTCAGTAAATGTCAGTGACCACAATCTTAACAGCTTGCATTTATTAAGCACTTGCTCTTTATTTTCTGTATATCGACTTGTTTAATTGCTGTAAATGGTACTAAGTGTAGGCATTGACTCCATTTGACAGATGAAGAAAATGTACCTCAGAGAGGTTGAGTACCTATCCCAACATCATACAGCTGGAGGGGGCCAAGAATGGAACCCAGGTCTTTTGGATTTCAATGTCCAAGCACCTGGCACTTCCTAGTTTGTGTTAAACATATCTGAGTAAATGTTTTCTTTCCCTGATAAGAATTTGGGTTTCTAGGAGCAGAATCCTATTGAAGTTCCTCTAGTAATCCCCATAGCACCAAGCAGGGAACATTGATCTACAGATATTTGTGAAATGATGGGATGTCCTTAGGGAGAAAGGAAGCTAACATTCATCGAGCCCTACTGTGTGCCCAACACTTTGTCAGGCCTGTTTTTCAAGTCTCACTGGCAGGTATTAGCTTGATTATACAGCTGAGCAAGTGCCAGAGGACTCTCTTAGGTCCAAAGTTAAGCAAGGAGATTAGATGCTAGATGACCTTTTAATGGCCTTTGCAAAGATGCTTAGAAGGAAATGGAATTTTAATACTGAAAGGAATAGTGGAGAGGCAAAGATAATGCACTTAGCCACCACTCTCTAGTAACAGGCAATGCAGGGGTGAGAATGGAGACTTGAGAAGCAAACAAATTTTTCCCCATCCTTGCATCTGTCACTTTCTAGCTGTGTGACACTAGACCAGCTCCTTGACATGGCTGTGCCTCACTTTTCTGTAAAATGAAGACAGTAAGGACCTACCTCTGAGTGGGTCAGCCTACAAATATTTATGGAGTGTCTGCCATGACCCAATCCAAGTTCTAGGCATAATAGACAGTTGTGAACCAGCAGGCACAGCCCTACCTCAACGAGGTTGACACTGTTGCAGGAGAGGGACATCAACCAACATTCACATTTCTAAAGTAGCTTCAAGTATTATCAGTGCTTGAGACCAACTTATGAGTGAGAATGTCTAGTGTGTATGGAGAGGATCCCTTTAGAGAGATGATGCTTGACATACATGGTCCCTGGATGATGGAAAGGAGCCAGTGATGCAAAATGTTGGGATGAGAGTACTCTGAGCAGGAGGCACAGCAAGTGAAAAACCCTGGGATGCAAAAGCCTGAAGGTAGAAGAACAACCAGGTGGCTGCAATGGGATGAACCAGGGATGAGGGGGAAGAGTCAGTTTGCAGAAGAGGTGCTGGCTAGGTGACCCAGCAACCAGTAGACCTCAGTGAGGCATGTGGATTTCATTTGGATGATACAGGAAGGCCAGCCAAGAGTTTCAAGGCAGATCGGGATCTGTGATAATTTTCCAGATAAGGGCTGGTTGAAGCTTGGAAAAGAGTTAGAGATAATTACAATTGGTTGGATTCATCACCCATCATAATGGGTGTACCCATTATGTACATCCATTAAGTACCATCAGATTGGATGTGGGGTATAAGGAAGAGAAAACAGTTCAACATGACCCCTAGATCTTGAGCTTGGGCAATTAGGGGGATGGTGCTGCTATTTATTAAGATGGGAAAGGCTTAGGGTGGAGGCAGGGTATAGGAATTAATATAGTTCTGGTCTGAGGCGATTAAATTTTAGATACCAAATGGAGATGCTGGAAGGGAAGCAGATTGGAAAAGATGTACTGGGGATGTGTAATATGTGGTAGTTTAAGCCTGGGGAGGGCGAAGACCCTCTAGAGAGGACAAAGTAGGAGTCTGGATGGGATCCTAGAGTGTGACCATATTCAGAGATCTGGCAGAGTGGAGGAGCCAACAAAGGAGAGGAAGCAGGAATGGCCAGAGAGGAGAGAGGAAAACAAGGAGAGTAAGCTGTCACGAATAGCTGGAGAGCAAAGTATCTTAAGTGGGGGAGCTGATAATGTAAAAGCTGGTGGAAGGTCAAGTACAAGGAGGACAGAGACCTTGCTATTGGTTTGGCAGAACTGAGCCACAGCTGACTTTGAGAAGAGTCTCAATGTAGTGGTGGGACTGAATAATCCTGATTGGAGTGGAATGAAGTTAAAACAGGAGGTGGGAAAGTGGGCATAACACATATAGGCAGATCCTCCAGGTAATTTTGCAGAATTATGGTAATAGCTGGAAGGGACTCTGGAGTCAACAGGTTTTATGAAGCTAGGTGACATTATGATTCATGCCATTGTGAGGAAGAAATGCATTGGTATTTCAGTAAAACAGTTAGCACATGGTGCCTGAAACAAAATGCTTGATAAATAGGGTCTATTCCTGTCATCACTCATCACATATTGATTGAGAATCTATTGTGCCTCAGGAGTTACTGCTGGGTAGCCATTAGTGTTGCTCACCAATATCTGGCAGTCTGCACTTGTTGGCTCTGTTGTGTGGTCATGGGACTACATGACTAGTTCTGGTCAAAGGCTTTGAGTGGAAGAGATGTGCGACACCATTGGGCTGGAATATTTAATTACCAAGTGAGACACCTCTTTCCCTGGTGTGTGATCACAGCTGCACACATTAAGATAGAACTTCCACCAGCCTGAACGACAATGAGCAGAGTCCCCTGAAGTCCTCATGTGCTGTACATGAGGAAGAAATAATCTTTCTGTTAAACCACTGCATCTTTGGTGTTGCTTGTTTCTGCAGCATAACCTCATTTGTCCTGACTGAATCAGTAGTGATGTGATGACCAGTAAATTAGCCTGAGATATTCCTGTACTAATGATGCTCACTGACCGGCAGTCAATCCACAGCTTCCACAGAAATACTCTGAGGGCTATGAGTGTTACTTCAGGGAGGAGGCATAGGGTGCTATGGGAATGAATGCCAGGGGCACTAACTTGGGCTGTGAACTCAGGAGAGCTTCCCTGAGAAAGGATGTTTCAGCTGAGACTTGAGGGGTGACCAGCAGTTAGATGAGGGAAAATGTGGGGTCAGGGAGCAATCTGGGAACAGGAAATTGATGTGTTTGAAGGTTCAGAGGCAAGAGAAAGTCAAGCCTAATTTAGAGACAAAAAGAACAATACATCTGGAAAGTGTAGGGAGTGACTCAAGGTGCGTGTGTAGACATACAGGGGTTTAGACAATAATGGGCTTTGTCATTTTATGCATTTTCTATTTTATTCTAGTTTCAGAACCGAATATAACACCTAATTTTCCTCACTTACAGCCACTGCCTCCTTCCTAAGTTGAACCAAGGAAGTAACTGGAGCTGAAGTGTTTAATAGGAGCTTTGAAAGTGTTTAACTTTCAAAGCAAACCCACTGAAGACCTCTAGGTCCCTGGAATGTGAGGGGGAAGGAGCTGTGGATTTTTATGGCAACTGAAGGAAGGCTGTTATTTCACCTTCAAGGAGCCCTTTGGAACTCACCCTCATGTTCTGAGTGGATTGCCACCCAAAATCTTGGTGGCAGGAAGTAAGACATCTAGGAGTCTAAAGCATTTCAAAAATTTAAAATTCACCCTTGCCATCACTGGCATTTGGGGGAATTCTGTACAAAGATCAACAGATGAGTGGAAAGTCAAGTTTGACTTTTTACAAAGTGAAATGATTTGCCATACCCAGTGCAAAATGCTGGTCAAAAATGAACCAAAGAACATGGAAGGAAGTGTCATACAGGAAGCCTGAGTGAGGTTCTCTCCTCCCACCCACAATCACTCTGAATCCCTTTCTAGATCATCCCCAGTTGTCTGCCTCCAGAAAATTGATGGCTAGATATTACATCCATCATAGGAATAAAGGCCAGTTGGAAGCATAAGGAGAATGAGCACATTTACTCCTAAAATGTTGATGCACTGAGCTGGTCCAACTGCCACCTGGAAGAAAAGGGCAATAATCCTGGCCAGGCTGCCACCTGGAATAAAAGACCACAGTAAGGAGATGAATGGGTACTGAGCACCCTCCTGAGCCTTGGCATGAAGCTGGAAGAAAAATTAAATGGGAAACAGACCTCCTGCATGTGAACATAAGTGAAATATTGGAGAAGAGGGCAGGTTTTCAACATACTGGGACCACCCTATCTGTCAGTGAAACAGGGCCAGAACTTCAGGTTCCTGCCAATCAGATGAACAAGCTCTCCTTCTGTGGGTGGAGCTACCAAAGGTGGCTGGTTAGAACCCATAAATATTCCTTCAATCCTGCCCGTGCAAGCCTAGGCTGATGTTCTATCCTCAGTGTAACTGACCTGTCAAGGCCATGCAGAGGATGTGCCAGTCCACTTTCTGAGCTGGTACCAACATACTCAAGACTCTGTCCTCTCTCTTCTACTGACCCCTCTGTTCAATCTCTCTCACTATAGCCATTAACTTCCATGCCTAAGTCCAAAAAGACGTTGGGAAGATGGGCTCTGGGCTTGGAGGGCTGGTTAAGTAACTGCTCCACTTACATGTTTTGCTCCCACATCAGACATGGATGAGAGAAGTGTGAAACAGAGCAGTGCATTTCAAGCCCACATGATCCAAAACGTGTTTCTTATTTTTAAATGGGGCTGATTTATATATTCAACAGTTACTTTTTATAAATACAAATGGAATAGCAATGAAATTCCTCTTCTTTACAAACTCCTCAAAGTTTCATACACCCTGGGTTCTTCCATGCAATCTGCATCACTCTGACCATATTAGTCCAGTGTCTGAAGAAGGGGCGATAGGTCTGTCTTTACATAGGACTGTGGCATAGTGGTCTGTTAAACTTTTAGCATTCAGAAAGCATGTTGACTCTGAAAACGTTCTTTCATGAAATATCTGATCAAGTTTATACACTTTGAACTTGAGAAGGTGAGGGATGTGAACTTGAATCAGACCAGCACTCTACTCATCCAAGGTTAAGACAATGTTCCACTCAAAGTCAAGTGTGGCTTCACTGTCAAACTCTCTCAGGGAACTTCATGTATTAATTCACGTAAGCATGTGTACTCAGCATCTACAGGTGCTAGTTAACCTAATGGGTCCTGGAGTCCATGGGTCTTACATTCCAGTGGGTCATGAACCCACCTAATGATGCAGACTCAGCCACCGAGCATTATTAAAGTCAAAGTCATTATACTCTGATGCTGTCGAAGGTACTTGAGGAAACAAAAAGAGAGCACTTGATTCGGTGCATTTCATGGACTCATTCAACAGGCCCAAACTCTGTGTGCAAGAGAGCAGTAGAGTGTAGAGATGGAATTGAGACTTTGGAATCAGTCAGACCACAGTCTGAATGCTTGACTTACCACAAAGGTGTTGGGTGAATGTTCACAAGCTGTTTTACTCTCTTGAATGCCAGTTCACTCATCTCTAAAGGGGGGTATGAAAATACTAGCTTTGTAGGCTTATTGCTAAGATGAAATACGAGAGTGTAAGTACAGTGGCTTGCTGTCAATAAACATTAGCCTCACCTGTCTTGTGCTTCCAGCAGCCCCATGCTAGGAAATGTTTAAGAACAACTCCTTCAAGGAACTCTCAGCCTAGTCTGTAAGCTTTGGGAGGACAGGTAAAAGGTTTGTTTATTCTCTTGTGTCCTCAATGCTCAGCACCACGCCTGGCCAATGGTCCACACTCAATACATATTTACTTACTGACTCAATGAATATGTTTTTAAATAACAAAAATCCAAGGCAGAGTATGGTCACTTTTTTGGAAGAGGTATTCAGGACCACACATGACAGCTACTGCATTAGTGCTGGGGTTTCCATGATGACAAGGATATAGGAAGAAGGAACAGCAGGCTGCATGATACTGATGGAAGATAAAGTGCAAGGTAGCAGAGTACCAGTGGTGGGAGATGTGGATGGAGTGGTAGGCAGGGCTAGGGCATGGAGGACTTTGAACTTGACTCTGTGCAAATAGTTGAAGGGTTATACTAAGGGATGTGACATGGGAAGACTTGCATTTTTGTAAGATCCCCAAGGGTAGAAGGGAGGAACACAAAAGCAAAAGTAAGATTACCAGTTAAGGACCCACTGCAATGGGCTGGGGAGAGGATGACCATGACTTAAGACCATGGCAACAGAAATGGGGAGGAGAAAAAGGTTGGGGAGAAGAAGTCGACGCTACACAGTCTATAGGACTCGGTGGCCACTCAGTGTCTGCTGCAAGTTCTGGGGTCAGCACCTGTGTGGGGATGGAGGGTAAAGCTATTGATTCCTGTCCCCACTGGTGTGAGGGAGGTCTCTTGTACTTCCCAGTGAAAGCAAGTCCTGCTGGAAGGTCCTTCTCAGAGCTCTCTGCCCAGGCCAGAGGAATCAATCTGCCATCTCTTTACTCATGGAGCTGTCAATCTGGTAAACAAAGGTGTTGTCAGACAGCCTTATTGAGAAGTTTAAATTAACCTTGACAGGTGGATTAATAAATAATAGGGCCTGAATGACTTACGAAGAAATCAATGACACTATAAATTTTTTAAAAAAAAGTACGTGCTCAGCTCTGACCTAGTGGAGCTGCAGCCTTTTTGAGCAATTTCAAATGTGCCCACACTCAGTTCCAGGCAATGTCATCACTCAAGATATCAGACAGCATGCACACAGGGGTGGGATTACTGTACCTTCTAGGATGGCTAAGGGACATTGAGTGGGTGAGGATGATTTGCAGAAAACATGATAATTTACCCTTATTCCTGGCCTGTAATGTGTGGCATGTGGCCTGGGCATACCTCTCTTTGTATGATACCCAGACTTTGCAGAGGCTGGAAAGGACCCAGGGGTCATGTGACCTAGTGATTCTCAACCCTTCCAGACTAATATTTTGTGATGCACCTTTTATTACCTTGAAATGGAATTCATAAATTACGTAACCCACCTAGACATCTCATTTTAAAAATCTATATAATGCCTGCGCAGTGAAGTAAATGAAAAAATAAAAGGCAAAGTAATTTATAATAAAATAATATGTATGTTGATTTGAGAATAAGGGTATGGCTAGACTGCTTTCATAACAGCACTCAAATGATTACTTGATGGAAACTGAACTGCACGTGTGAAACTGGCCATATGAATAGCATGGCTTTCTGAGTTGTGATTTTTTGAAACGGTGGAGATCTGAACAAAACAAAGCACAATTCTTCCTTCATTTGCATGGTAGTTTCATTCCTGGACAATTCAACGGATATTAAAATCATGCAAAAATTCCCTGTGTTTACATGGGAAAGAAAATGAGGATGTAGGCCCAGATAATTACAGCAGAAGTTTTCACATCTGTCAGGTAGGACATTCCAAAATCGAGTCAGGCATGGTCCGATTCTTCACCATGCAGGGCCTTCCCTCCCATGCGCTGCAGGCTGTCTGGCATCCAAATGCCAGCAGTGTCCTTTCCACCTATCATGACAACCACAAATGCCCCTGGAAGTGTCCAAACCATTTTTTTGGAAGTAGAACTGACCATTTTGAGATCCATAGGTCTCCTCCAACCTCCCCAAGGTTTGGAGGGGGAATAGAAGGCTGGCAAAGGGAAGGGACTGGCAGAAAGTCACAGCAAGAGTTTCTGGTAGAGGGAGGCTGGCACCCAGTTCTCCTGTCTGCCAGGCCCAGTGCCTTCCCATCACCTGCAAAGATGGGTATAGAGTGGACCCTTGTCCAGTGCCTTTGCCGTCTGGCCTGTGGAGAGACCCTTTGCCCAGTGGATGACCAGGCCCTAACCTGTCTCTGGTGTGAATTCTAGAGCTTGGTACTGTGTGCCTAGTCTTAAAGTACGATTCATCTGCATTTTAAGGTATTACTGTTTCTTTTTCTCTTTTTTTCCTATTGTCCGATTCTTAGCAAAGGTGACTGAAGGACCGTGGGTAACAATGGGTGTCTTATGATCTAAGAAACGCTGAAAGCACTCTTTCTGCATCAAGATTTCTTCCCAACAGATGGCTGCAATGCCTAAAGTTCCCACATACCTTTGAGTGAAGGCATTTATAATTTCCCTTTAAAATACAAACATTTTTAATTTACTCATATGAGTTACTCAGTAACTTCTCAGGTCCTTAGTTGTTGTTGTTTTTTAAGTCTATGCAGTGGAGATAATCACACATTTCCTAGGGTGGTTGTGAGGATAAAACACGATTAATACACACAATTAAAACATTTGCCATGCTGTAGGTGGCAAAATGTTGTTTACCTTCCCACTTCTTCATGAGGTCTGGTAGAGAGATACAAGATGCACATATTACTACCTTTTAATGCTAATCTCAGGGCTGACACCACTAATCTATCTCAGCTCTCATACCCATGAGGCAGACATCACTATTCTATCTCAGCACTCATATGCAAGGATGCCCACATGGCCTCATATACCTTCTTTACTTAGAGCTCCAGGCAGTCAAGACTGATCTGAACCAGCACAGAAATTGATAGTTTTGTTTGTCTTTGCCTTAATTAATGACTCACAATTTACTATTAGATCGGAGAGCTTATTATTATATAATTTCATGATTCTCAGATTCTAGAATTCAAAGATTCTACGATCTATAAGTTGGAGAATCTAAGATTCTAAATATTATCTCACACATTTTACTGTGCACAGAACCAAAAGCAACTTGGAGCATCTAAGATTCTATGATCCACATATCATTTTATTGTGCAGGCTTTCCAGCGTCCTCCTTGGTCATTTTGAGGAACTTCTCTGGCTTTCCTTGTCTTCTCCTCTTTTATGTACATTTTATTGATTATGCTGTTACTGTTGTCCCAATTTTTTCCCTTTGCCCCTCCTCCACCTGGTACTCCCTTCCCTCCAGCAATCCCTGCCTTAGTTCATGTCCGTGGGTCGTGTGTGCAAGTTCTTTGGCTTCTCCCTTTCCTGTATTATTCTTAACATCCCCTGTCTATTTTGTTCCTACCAATTAAGCTTCTTGATCCCTATACCATTTCCCTCTTTCTCTCTCTTCCCCCTCCCAGCTGATAACCCTCCAAATGATCCCCATACCTATGATTCTGTTCCTGTTCTGGTTGTTTGCTTAGACTGTTTTTGTTTTTTAGATTCAGTTGTTGATAGTTGTGAGTTTTTTGTCATTTTAATGGTCATAGTTTTGATCTTTTTCTTAAATAAGTACCTTTAACATTTCATGTAACAACGGCTTGATGACAATGAATTCCTTTACCTTTACCTTGTCTGGGAAGCATTTTATCTGCCCTTCTATTCTAAATGATAACTTTGCTGGATAGAGTGATCTTGGTTGTAGGTCCTTGCTTTTCATCACTTTGAGTACTTCTTGCTAGCCCAAAGTTTCTTTTGAGAAATCAGCTGACAGCCTTGTGAGAACTCCTTTGTAGGTAAGTCTGCTTTTTTCTTGCTTCTTGTAAGATTTCTATTTATCTTTAATCCTTGGCATTTTCATTATGATGTGTCTTGGAGTGGTCCTCTTTGGGTCCAACTTGATTTGGACTGTCTGTGCTTCCTGGACTTGCATGTCTATTTCCTTTGCCAAATTAGGGAAGTTTTCTTTCACTATTTTTTTCAAATGGATTTCCAATTTCTTGCTTTTTCTCTTCTCCTTCTGGCACCCCTGTAATGTGAATGTTGGACCTCTTGAAGTTATCCCAGAGACTGCTTTTACTACCCTTATTTTGGGGATTCTTTTTTCTTCTTGTTCTAATTGGTTGTTTTTTGCTTCCTTACATTTCAAATCAGTGATTTGATTCTAGGCTTCATCCGCTCTACTACTGTTTTCCTGTAAATTGTTCTTTATTTAAATTAGTGAATACTTTGTTTCTGACTGGATTTTTTTTTTATGCTGCTGAGGTCCTCACTAAGTTCCTTGGGCATCCTTATAAACAGTGTTTTGAACTCCACATCTGATAGATTGCTTATCTCTATTTTGTTTAGCTCTTTTTCTGGAGTTTCAATTTGTTCTTTCATTTGGGTCATGTTTCTTTGTCTCCTTGTTTTGTCAGCCTCTCTGTGTTTGTTTCTACATGCTAGGTAGAGCTGATTTGACTCTGTGTCTTGGAAGTGTGGCTTAATGTAGTAGGTGTCCTGTAGGGTCCAGTGGCACAGCCTCCCCTATCACCCAAGCTGAGTATTCGAGGTGTGCCCTTTGTGTGTGCTGAGTACATC
Organism: Carollia perspicillata; assembly: GCA_004027735.1. NCBI lineage: Eukaryota > Metazoa > Chordata > Mammalia > Chiroptera > Phyllostomidae > Carollia > Carollia perspicillata. Next base: position 18,547 of record PVKM010010066.1, on the reverse strand, counting down.
CTCCTCTTGTAGTTGAGCCTTGGTTGCTGCTGGCAGATCAATGGGAAGGATTTACCCAGGCCAGTCAGCTGCAAGGATTTGTTGTGACCACTTACCACCAACCTGCACCCTCCATGGAGGATCAGCTATGCAGAGGCAGGGTGGCAGTGTTCCGAAGTGATCTATAGCTGTCCATTGGGTACACTGACTCTAGGGTTTCCCAGGAGGTGCAGGCCAAGGTCAGCCCCCTCCTGTGTTTTGCCCAGGGCCATCCTTCTTGAGCTATAAAGCAATCTGAGATGGCTGCTACTTGTGCTGCACTTGGATATTCCCAGGTGAAGTCAAGCTGTGGATCTAGGTGGCTGGTGCTAGTGCTAGGCCTGGCCTCAATGAGGCCAGCTGTTTCTTATTTGATAGGATTTACAAAATTGTGAAGCATGAGCCAAGACCCACCATTCATATGGAAAAGCAGCTTGAATGGGCCGGTAAGTTGAGTGGGATGGAATTTCTGGGGATCTCCAAGGTGTGTCAAACAGTGTTAGCTAGATTGATGGAGTCTCAAATACAGCACCATCCTGCCGGCTCCATGGCTCTGTGGCAGGAGGGCTCAGAAAAGGGGCAATGGCTTCTGCTCACTCTGATGCCAGACACTTCATCTTCTCCCAGTATGCCACTAGTGTCCTTCAAGCTGCACCCTGGTGCTGGAGCTCAGAGAGAGTGAGTCTGAGTAGGTGAATTTGTGTGTGGGTTTTTAAAGAGAAATTGCTTGGGGCTCCAACAGTTTTTTCCCATGGACTCAATCCCTACTGGTTTTGGCAGTCAGAAGTTGTGGGCACTTATCTCCCTGGCACTGGAACCCTGGGCTAGGGGGCCTGGTGTGGGGCTGGAACTCCTCACTCCTGAGATACTCCTCCTGAATATTTATGAACCACATATGGGTGAGAGACCAGCCTGTTTTGCATCTGTGCCCTTTCTACTAGTCTCAATAGATGTGGTTTCTTTAATTCCATAGATGTCAGACTTCCATTCAACACAATTTCTGATGGTTCTGAATGATGGGTGTTCTATATTTTACTTGCAATTTTAATGTGGTTGTACAAAGAGGTGTGCCATGTCTGCCTATGCTGCCATCTTGACCGGAAGCTCTCCCCTCTCCCTGTCTTCTTGGTGTTGCTGCTGGTGCCCTCTAGATGGCATTCAGCCCTCTGGCTAGTATTCTGCAGGACCCTGGGCCCTTGAGACTGCCCAGCTCCAGAGGGCTTTGAGGACCAACTTTGGGCTTGGTAACTTTATCCAGAAACCAAGATGGGAAGAATACTTCAGCCCAGAAGGGAGCACAGTGGGATAATCCAAGCATTCATAGGAAGGTTGGAGGTGACTTGTAAAGTTTCACATCAGAGAAGAACTCTGAGGGAAAAGTTGTCATCACCATATTGCAGATGTGGAAACAGAGGCACGGAAAGGTGAAGGGACTTGGCCTAGGCCCCATTTAGGTAGAGAAGGTTTCAAGCCCAGGTCTCTCTGGTCCAGAGCTTTCCCCTGCACATGATGCCTCAGGAAGAACACAAGAAAGGTAGTGGGGAAAAGAGTACTGCCTACAGCTGCCATTGCTTGATGCAGAGGTGCTCATAGTTTGAGGACTCACAGGAAATAGTCCCCCACATCCTCCCAGCTCAGCATCTCTCCCCAGGACCACTATGATCTCCCAGGGACCTCTCCACCTCCGGTCTCACCTCTCCACATCACCTGTACCAGCTGGAAAGCCTCTGTAATGGAAATCTGACCACATCACTCTCTCCTCATAGTCCTTCAGTGGCTACCTATTGTCTATGCAATCTAAAATCTTCACCTTGGAATGTAAGATGCTTTGGCCTCCTTTATAATCACACACTCTACACTTAACCCTGATGAGCTTTCATCCCTCTCTGCATTAGTTTCCAATCACTGCTGTAACAAATTGCCACACATTTAGTGGCTTTAAACACACATTTACTTATTTATAACACAAATTATTACCTTCCAGTTTTGGAGGTGAGAAGTTTGAAATGGGTCTCACTGGATGGAAATCAAAGTGTCAGCAGGGCTGCATTCTTGTTCCAAAGGATAGGGGAAAATCTTTTCATTTCTTGCCTCTTTTTTTTTCTTTTAGCTTTTGGAGGCTGCTCGTATTTCTTGCCTTATGGGCCCCTTCTCTCATCTTCAAAACCAGCAATGGCCAATAGATTCTCTCTCCCATTGCATCACTCCGACTCTCCTGGCTCCCTTTTCTACCTTTAAGGACACTTGTGGTTAGATGGGTCCACCTGGATAACAGGATAGTCTCATCTCATCAGCTGATCAGCAACCTTGATTCCACCTGCAAACTTAATCCCCACTTGCATCATAACAAGCTGTCTACTCGTTTGGAGAATTGGGACATGGACATCTTTGGGGACATTACTGTGCTTATCATCTCTCACTTCCAAACTTTGCCATGAGCAGAAAATGCCACTTCCCCTTCCAAACTAGCAGACTTCTAGACTTTCTCTAGGACTCCACTTCAATGGTACCTCCCTTGTGAAGCCTTCCCTGAGCCCAGACATCAGGGGAGTTTGTTGCTCCTTCCTGTATTGTGCACCTACACACATATGCACATTCACACAATATGTAGACTATAATTTTATTATTTGTTCTCTTGAACATGAGCTTTTGAAAAGACTAACCATGATTTACTCAGCTCCGTTGATTCAGCACCTGTTTACTGTTGGACACATTGTTTGTATTTAGGAAAAGTTTATGGAATGGGAAAATGAATTCAGTGGAAGCAAGAGATGGGAGAGCGTGCTATTTTTAATTATCTCATTAGCCAAGTTGATTGTGAATGTCCCCTTACTGCCTCTCAAGGACTTAGTTCTCCCAGCCTGCAGAATTAACACCAGGAATTGGAGAAACTTGGTCATATTGCCATGATTGGGCTTAGCTCAGATTGCCTAAGCAATGGCTTTAAAGAAGTGAAACTCATTTCTCTCTCATGCTAAACTCCAGGGCTGCTAGGGGTGGTACTGCATAGAGTTCTCTGTCTCAGGTTCCTTCCAATTCACCCCTCCCCCATTGCATGGTGTGCCCTTTGACATCAAGGTCCAAAGAGAAACACCATGATGTTCATGTCACAGAAACACGGTAGAAGGCAGGGTTGAAAGGGCAAGGGATACTGAACAGCTGATGTTCTTAGAAGTTTTCACTCAACACCCACGCTTACATCCATTAAGTAGGATTAAATCGCATGGCCACTCTTTGCTGCAAGGGAAGCTGGTAAATGTTGACCATAAGCGGGCAGCTAAATTCTCTTGCTACGAAAGAAGGGGAGCACAGGTATTGGAGAGTCTCTGGCAGCCTTGGCCATAGTTTCTAATTTCCCTTCAGTCTGACATTCTGGGATTTTAAGAGAAGCTCCAAATTCAGGAATTAAGGTCACGCTAGGCAGGCTATTGGCTGCTGCCGATGCATTATGATACAGCATAGAGAAGTCCAGTATCAACAGAGAACCGTGAATCTGAAGGAAGGGAGAAGGCTTTCCTCTCAAGTCATGATGACTTTGATCAGCATCCATTTACATAATGACCTTCCTTTGTTCCTCTCCACCCTAGCTAATTGATCTGGGATACTTGTGTTAAATAACTGAACTTACAGACTTGGAGCCCATTTCAGCCTCCATAATAAATAGGGTGACCAGGCCTCCTGCCTTGCCCGGGATAGTCATGGTTTATGCCTATGGTGCAATTATCAAGAATGCCCTCTCCTGACTCAAAAATGTTCCAGTTTGTATGATAAATTAATCACATAGTCACCTACCTTTAAACACTATGGCATGCAGGAAGTGAAGGGGAATAGGGACTCGTATTTGAACCTCAGCAATGTAAAATCCATCATTCAGGACTTTTTAAGATTAGAGACTGCAGGGAGGCTGAGGGCATAAAGTCAGAATATAAACTATTTGAGACATGTCTTCTCAGGGTCTCTTCATAGCTCTAATCTCACTCACTATTGTGTCCCAAGTGTTTAGGACATATTATATAAAGGACAGTGGATGGTTGGATTAATGTAGGTGGCTAAAATAGTTTGTTGGAAAGTGGTAAAATAGTTTGTTGGAAGTGAGAAGGGATCTACAAGTCACTGAAATTGAAAACTCACACAGTATTTCTGAAAACTTTTGCAATGGACTGACGTGCGGCTTTGCCAGATTTCTACTACTTGGAACAGACCACATTGGCAGTAAAATACACACAGACCTGACCAATCAGAAGAGGCCAGAGCTTCAAGGGAAGATGGATACTGGTGGATGTAACACCTGCCACTCATTTTCGGTTCTGCCAATTCTGTTGTGTTAGTTTCCTAGGGCTATTATAACCAAGTGCCACAAACTGGACCTCTCCAAGCAATGGACATTTATTCTCTCACAATTCTGGAGGCTAGAAGTTCAAAACCAATGTATCAGCAGGACCATGCTCCCCCTGAATGTTCTAGGGGAGAATTATTCTTGGCTTCTTTCTACTGCTGATGGTTGCAGGCAATCCTTGGTGTTTCTTGGTTTACAGACACATCACTTCAATCTCTGCCTCTGTCATCACATGGGGTTCTTCCTGTGCATGTCTCTGTGTGTCTGTTCAAGTTTTCCTTTTGTAAGGACACCAGTCATTAAGGTCCACCTTAATCCTGGGTGACCTCACCTTGAGTTTGGGTTTTTAATCTCTAAAATGGGAAAATGAACATCTACCACCTTCCTCCTAAATTTGCTATGAGGATGGATTATGTGAATAGATACAGATGAACTTTACGAACACTAAAATTCTCTGCATATGTGAGTTGTGACTATTAAGACAGGAGAACAAAGGACCTATGGCTTTCAATTTTTTTAAAAAGTATAGACATGAGCAATTTGGTTTGTAAGGTCTGAGGCTCAGAAAGGTTAGTGGCTATCTTTGAGTTGCTATCTTAGCACAGCACTTAGTTGGCACAGGAGAATCATTGTGCTGCCTCTATTTCTTCGTGAGTTTTTGATCCTGTTGTTTGCCCCCACAAAGTGAGACAAATGACCCCTTCTCTCTCCCCCACCTGCCTCTTTCCACCCTTCTTTGGGACAGTGCTGAGGATACAAAAAGTTTCACCCTCTGGTAAGTAGGGTTGTCATGAATTCATGGGAAATCTGTTTGTGGTTTAATTTATCACAGAGTGGTGGGAGAACTGCCCTGTCTGAAATGTGAGGCTGTGAGCAGAGACCTAAATTCTGTCTAGCCGAGGGGAAGGCAGCTGGGGTTGGGCACTGCAGCCAGTGCCGAGGACCAAGGTGAGGCCTCTTGGGATCACACACCCCAAGGCAGGATGAGATTTCGAGTCACCAATGTGAGTGTGTACATGTGTATTTGCTACTTTCCCTGGTTTCTCTCTGATGCTTCTCCACATGTCCATGAGTTTTAGTTTTCAAAGCATTTTCACATGCTTCATTCTGTATGAACCTCACAATGAGCGCATGAAGAAGTTGATTTTATCGTCTCCATTTTGTAGATGGAGAAACTGAGGCCCAGCATGGGAAGGGACTAGCCGAAGGTCATACAGCAGAGCTGAGAGAGTCCAGGGTTTCTTTGCCACGTGACTGCTTGTGCTATACTCCCTGTGACTGTCCCAGGAGTGGCCTGCAAGCCAGCCAAGGAGATGCTTCCTTGTCCCCTCCTTGTTTCCCAGCCTCAGTGCCCAGAGCCCTTGCTTGTGGCTGTTGGAGCTCTCCTTCCAGACTGTCTCGTGTGGCCCCTGCCTGCATTACTGTCCCCCTTCTCTGAGCTAGGTACTACACAATCTTCATTAGATACAGCATCATTCTCAAATTGTGTCATTCCTGTTTTTAAAACCAGAGCTTAAAATGCCAGAGAGTAGATACTTTTCTAATCACAGGGTGATGTATTTTTCCAAAGCACCTATTACAGGGCTGAGAAGATGGTAGAGACTCAGTAAAGGTCTGGGGATCAGTAATAATAGTAATAGTAATGGCCTTCAAATGAATGGATATAAGAGCAGAGGAGGGAGACATTAAGAAGCAAGGAGTCCCAAGGATGGGCAGTGGTTGAAGGAGGACAAAAAAAATTGCCTGCTTGCTGTAAATAGCTCTCATAGGCTCTGGGGAATAGCTCTCAGGAATAGCTAGGTGCCTCTCTCAGGCTATCATGTTTATTCCTTAGAACTGTGTGTTGTAGATGCAGTTTGAGGGGAAGAAACTTGAGTTTCAGAGATACTAAGTAATTTGTCCGAGACCCATGGTTTCAACAGGGCACAGCCAGGATTTAAACTCAGTTCCATTGGCTATCAAAGCATTTTCTAGAGCGTTTTCTCAGGTATCAGTTTAGAAGCATCATCTGGCACAGAGTAGGTGCTTACTCAATGCTAATTTATGAAGTGATATTGAATCTTACAACAGTTCTTGGAGAGACAGGGCAGCTGGTGGGAGCATATTTATTTGTACTTATACCTGAGCCCCAGACACACACGGAGTTCTCCATGAACCAGGGTTAGAGCAGAGGGGGCCAGAGTCGGGAAGAAGGGCTGCAGATGGCATAGCTGGGGCTCGGATGCCGTGTCCATCTCCAACTTACTCTCTGATTGCATTAGTTTGCCTGGGACGGTGAAAAGAGCCTCACGTGTGGAGTCTTTAGACCCACATTTGAATCCTGCTTCTAACACTTACTCATGGCTTTGAGTCAGTTATCAAAACTTTTAGAATCTCAGATGTGTTTACTGGAAAAAAATGTGGGTTCACCTCTATAGAGGACTCAACACATATTAGGGGCTCAAAAATGCTATTCTTTCTTGCCATCTAAGACAGAGTCACCTTCTTCCTTTTAGCAGGTTGGCATAATTTTTCTATAAAGGGCTACATAATAAATATTTTAGACCTTGGAAGCCATATGGTCTCTGTTGCAATGATACAACACAGTTATTATAGTGGGAAAGCAGCCATAAACAATATGTAAATGAATGGATGTGACGTCGTTCCAATAAAACTTTATTTGTAAAAACAGGTAGAGTGCTGTGCTTGGCACACGGGTTGCAGTTTGCTGACCCCTGCTTGACAACATCTCAGGGCCAGACTTGGCAGAGGGGCAAGCCCTGGTGGGTCATGTGTCAACCTCTCCTGCTAGGCTGTGTCTTCCATGGGGACAGAAATGGCTTTATTTTTCTCTGTGTCTCTAGGATCGGACCAATGCATTGTGTCATTTAATTCTCTCAGCAACTCTGTAGCACTATTATATCTCTATTTTCTAGATAGGAACACAGAGGCACCGAGAGGTGAATAATTTAGCAGATAAATGGTGGAAGCAGGTGGGCTCCAGGGCTCCTGTCTCAACAATGACCCCGCAGAGACTAGGACACGAAGGCCTGATAGCCATTAGGGGACTGAGTGCTGAAGCTATAATACCCTAATTTCCATATCCTGCATTCATGCGTCTGGTGTTTAGAACCCAGAAGCAGGACTTAGCACTCTTCCAATGCAGCATTTATCGAGCATCTGTCCCTGTTCAATTTTACCCCGATTTGGCTCATCTCTCAGACCTGTTCGGATCTTTTTGGATGTTGATACCTTTGTCTAACGGGCCTGCTCCCTCTATCTCCTTCTTTGGAATGGACCGCCTTTTTATCTGGAGCTGCCCCAGCCCAGAGACAAATGTTAAGTGAATTTTGTATCAGTGAATAAAGGCCTGGACAGAGACTGAGTTAAAAGTTATGCTGGTTCTTATGGTGCTTTGCCAAGCCCATTTCCTATGGATTAAGTCCTAAATCCTTATAGTTTCAAAACAAAAATCTGTTAACTTGGCACCTGCAGGACTAAAAGTCCTTGAAATTCTGGTCCAGTCCCTGAACACTCACGGTTTGAGTCAACCAGAGCGTGTCGGTTTGATTTTATGGAAGTATAACATGCAGGCAACAGAAACGGATGTGAATGTCGTGCATTGCATGCACTTCACACTTTGTGTGATCCGGGGTCTGTGCTAAATGCATTACATATGAGTCCCCTTTAATATTTACTGGGGTCTATGGTCCAGGCCCCCCTTTGCAAGTGGGAAAACTGAGGGTGAGCACCTTGCCCAAGGTGACAAAGGAATTGAGAGGTGAAGCCAGAACTCACACCTAACACTCTCATTTCAGTTGCAGTCTACTGATACCTGACACGTTTATCTTGACTTGTCAGAGTGAAAAGAACAAGGAGTTTGTACTAATACAGTTACTGTGGGGTGTGGGGGGGTCTTAGGTTTCATGAGTGTCTGTTATGTGTTGAACTCTGTCAGTGACATCATATTTAGGTCATAGAGCATCTCTATAAGTGAAAAATAGTCCTCCCATCTCACAGGTCAGGAAATGGCCATTCAGAGAGGCTGTACCTCTGCCTCAAGGTGAGAGGACAGGTGCTAGTGTCACAACACTGAACCAGGGATCTGGCTCCAAAGTCACCTCTGCACCTTTAGGGTTCTTGTTGCCCTTGGGAAGTACAGGGGATTTAGTCTTTTTAAGTAGCAATCTTTAAGCCTGACCCCAGAAAATTTCTGATTTAGTTGCGGGGGGTGGGGGGCTGGAGGTGGGGCCTATGCCTCTGCATTTTTAAAAATTCCCCCAGGGGATTCTGATGCAAAGGCAGAGGAGGAGCCATGCTTATTGTTCTGGGATGGGGCTGACTAGGGGAACCTCTTTGCTCCTTTTTACTCCCCAGAAGTCTATTATTACAGGGAATTAAAGCAGTGATTATATTTAGCGTCAAGGATAAGAATAAAAGACTATCCATGTTTAGATCAGAAATGTAGAATACCACAGTTCTGATGAGACATGAAGTCTGAAATCAAGGCAGTGTGGGGGACTCTGGAAATCTAAAGGGACACCTGAGAGAGGCAGCTGAGAGAGGTGTTAAGGTGTTAGGAGCTCAGACCTAGACCCACCCAGAAGGACTCAAACTGTGTGGGTTCAAGACCCACCCACGTGGGTTCGAGCCTCACAGCTGCAATCAAAGCCCACAATTGCTCTGCTTTCCATTTCCACATCTGCAAAGTGAGGCTGGCAATGGTGTCCACCCACAGCCCATGTGCAGTCCCCCTGCTGTTGATGCCAATGGAGCAGGTGTCTCATCACAGGCCTGGGTTTCCTCTGGTCTGACTCACACACATTGTAGCTCAAGGGCAAGCCTTTCTCCCTCTTTAATAAATACAAATTTAACCAGCTCACCCATTGGTGGAGGGTCAAGCACCAGCAAAACCAGCACAGCTCTTTGCACATACCTGAGATTCGTCCCATTCTGGGTGCTGAGTGCCAGAGAAAAGGAACCATGGCAGCTGCTCTGGGCCTGTGTGCACACTCCTGTGTCAGCCAGAGAGGGAGGAGTGCAAAGGGCTGTGGACCCTAGGAATGGTGGCTAATCCTGCCTGCGGCCACCTAGTTGAGGGGACAAGGGATGACGATCCAGTGAGGGGAATGATAACCAGAGAATGTCCAGCCTCTGGACATTCTCTGCAGGGGTGACAGGCACTGTGCTGAGAGTGCTGTGTGCAGGATTGAGTTTCACCCTTTCCCCACACGCTGGCCATCTGAGTTTGAGAATGCCACCTCCTGTCTCTGAGGTTTGGCTCTTTCCCCCGCACAATAGGCTTTGAGATGGGATGATCTCCTTTAGGGAAGCAGGGAGGCGAGTCTCTTATTTGCATTACCTGTTGTACTTTCCTGAATAGAAATAATAACTGCAAAAGAAAACTCCACTTACATGTGCACCAGCTGATCCCTGAGGCCCCTCTGGTCTAAGATGGACAGTGAAAGCTCTAGGGTGTGCCCTTAGGGTGTGCACAGCATTTACTTACTCATGCCTTGAAACCAGTGGCAAGTCATGACGATAGCTAATGCTCATGGTGCCCTTGTGTGCTGGGTTCAGCTCTAAACTTTTTGCATGTGTTAATGCTTCATCCAGTTGAAAGTCCTATGTTATTTTCTCAAGTTTAGAGATAAGGAAAAAAACATAAAGAAGTTAGGTGACCCCCCCACCTCAAGATCATAAACAGGTAAGAGTGTGGACAAAGAGTGTGGACAAAGGAGGCAGCCTGGTCCCTATGCTCAGGGAATTGACAGTCAAATGAGAGAGGCATACCAGTGGTTAGGACTGCAGGGTAGTCAGGGCTATGGAGGTGTGAAAGGGAGCCCAGAGGAAGTGGCTCACCCAGACCCAGGGTGTCAAGGAAGACTTCGCAGAGACAGTGATGTGTAAGTAGAAAACAGTGGTCGATTATAAGTACACCTTGGAGGGCTGGAAGAGGTGGACTGGGATGTGTCTTCCAGCCAGGGGGCAGAGAATATGAAGCATTACAATGAGAACAATCGTGAAGTATTCGAGGAGCAATAACAAAAAACTTCAATGTGGCCTGAGATGTCAAGTGCAGGAGAGGGCAGGGGCTGGTGATGTCAGTAAAAACTGGGTAGCTCAGTCAGTTGGAGTGTTGGTCCTATACACCAAGGTTGCGGGTTTGATCCCCGGTCAGGGCATATACAAGAATCAACCAATGAATGCATACAAAAATAAATTGAACAACAAATTGATGTCTCTCTCCCTTCCTCCTCTCCACCCCCAAAACTACATCACAGTGATGTTTTCAAATATTTCCTTAGTGAGAATTCAGAGGGCAGGCTGTGTCTCCCCTCTGCCTGAGTCTCCTTGTGGGGCAGGGGTCAGATCTCAAGGTCCCCTGGTTTTCCAAGAGCAACCACCTTCTCATTTAGTTTTAGAAGCTGTCTAATTGCATTAATCCACACCTGTATACATTTTGGGTCATTCACAAGTCTTCAAATGAGCCCCCACCCCGCACTGAACAATAGGAAAGTAAAAATTCCAGTTCTGATAAAGAATCAAACTAGATGTGATTCAGAAGAGAGAACCAAAAATGACTGAATTATATTTCACAAGGATAAAATAAAGTGCTTGGTATAACAGAACAAGCCAGAACCACTACTGAGTGGAAGCCCCTTTTGTAGGAGCGTTCGACTGCTGGGCTATTCCCTCAGTGCCAGGGAAGGGCCAGAGAGGAAGCTTTCTGGATAGATACATTCTCCACATAACTAAGGTATTAAGCACTGTGCAGTTAACAAAACAGTCTGTGCAATGGTCTAGTCTATCCTGTACCATTAATCTAAAAGCAATGACAATCATTTGGCAATTTAAAAAAAAAGATGCACACCATTCTTGCCAGAGGGATGTATTTCGTGTATCTTGGTTTGGAATGAATCCTTACGTTTGGCTCCCATGAAAAACTCTCCTCCTCTTCCTCTATCAAACACTAATTTTTGTCTGTCCCATTCTAGAATTGTGTTTTTCATCTATCTCTTTTAGGAGACTGCATGTTTCTCAAAAACAAGAACTGTGTCTTATTTTATTCTTCTTTGTATCCTCAGTAGCTCAAAGCATCCTCAGAGACCACTTAGTCAAACTTTTCAACTTGCTGCTGAGAACTTAAGTGCTTTGAGTTAGCAGACAGACTGGAAGGAAAACCCAGACGTCCTCATTCCCCCATCTGTGATCCCCCCACTAATCTCTCTGGCTGTTGCCGGTGTCTGCAGCCTCCTCCCCATCTCCTGCATCACTGCAGCTAGAAGGCAATGCAGGTTAGACTTCTGTTGTGAAGGTGGTGTAAATAAACCCCAAGCAAGAGTAGATGTTGCTTGCCTTGGAATAAAAACACTCAAGCTGGTACCTGTCTCTTTGGGTTGTGCAGTTGTGGTGGTTGTCCTTGTTCTCCATCTGATGGTGATTAAACACTTGTAGCCAAGTACACATACCTACTCTCCCTCTTGGTGGCTATGTGGCCTTAAGCAAGTTACCCAGGGTCTCTGAACTTCTGTTTTCTCCTCAGCAAAGATGGCTGGTCATGAGGATTCAATGAGATGAAACATTGAAGCACTTGGCTGGACCTGTGTCTTTGGAGGTTGTAGCATCGTGCCATCCAGATCAGGTTCTGAACAGGCGAAAGTGTCAGTTTAATCTCCAAATAGGTGAGGCGTCATCATATCAAAAGATCCGTCTGTGGTCTTGGGATATTATGTGATAAAGACTACCATTCCTACACCAAGCTCTCAGCTCTGTCTTCCCCACAGCTGCTTCAGCAATTTCACACAAACAGGACCCAGGATGACAATTTTTATTATCTAAACATATAACTTGAGGCTTTGGAAGCGGGCCAGAAGTCGAGAAATTTAAAAGTAAGAAAAGATTTTAGAAAATAAAAGGGATTGTTGCTTACAGCTTTCAACATAGATTCCACGGCTTTAAACACTTCAACTCACTCTGCAACCAGAGAGGAAAGCTGCCCCATTGCTCAGAAGCTCCCAACTCACTCCGCCCTGCCCAACCCTGGACCTAGACCCTGTCCATTGGGGCAGTGCTGTTTGCCTGTTAATAGTGTGGAGTTGAGTCCCGGCACTGTTATCTGCTTGCTGCATGACCTTGAGAGTGTCACTTAACATCTTCCAGACTCAAGCTCTCTATCTATAATATTGGGTGGATGGTCTGCAGCATACAGCGCATGAAAGAATCAGGATAAAACTCACATTTTCTTTTCTGACAGAAGGTAGTTCAATTTCCATTGGCTCAGAAGAGAGATAAAAATGCCCACCAAAGAAAAACAAAGCTTCTGGTCTCCAGAAAATTATAGAACATTATAGGTTTCATGGACAGAACTCATCTGCATTATCCAAGTGGCAATAAGACAGCAAAAACAATCTATAGAGGAATTTCACATTTTAATACTTAAAAATAAGAACACAGTGGGGCTGAACATACATTTACATATCTTTGTCCCTTGTCCAAGAAGCTTGAAGAACATTACAGACACAATGAAATACTCCTTCATAATATGTAGGCAGGCCCTGGATGGGCATCACTGTTGCCATTTTAGAACCATTAAGGTCCAGAGAGGTTAAATAACTTAATCAAGGTCACACAGTGAGTCTGGTTTAAATCTCAGGTCTGCAGACTTAGTGGTGACCCATTAAAACACTGTACCCTGTCCACCAAAAGAACCCTGAGTGAAACAATGATTGTTAAAGGAGGAAAATAGCTATTGAGCTTCGGAAGTTGACATTTAGCCAGCCAGAAATCATTAATGTGGCCAGGTTTAAGGAGAGCTCTATTAAACTGTCCATCAAACACTTTACTCTTAAATGGATTTATTGAGAAAGGGAAAAGACCAGGGTAGAGAGAACATGTTAGAGGTGGCTTTTTCTTTGTCTGCTGAAAGTTCACAGTCAGTGGCAAGGAATGGGGATGCCCTAGAGAAGAAAGTGGTTTTTTTTTTGTTTGTTTGTTTTAAGAGTAAAAGGAGGAATTTCTTAGCACTTTGGAACCAGAGAAAACCAGGTTGGAATGCCGGAAATTAAACTGATTGGCTGTGCGTCATCAGAAGACTGTTGCGAGGATCCAATGTGATGATCATGTAAAATAGGGATGGAGCCTGGTTCACCTAAGCACTGTAGAAGGTGTAGCGATTTGATCTCATTGTTGTTATAATTAGTGGAAGGAAGGGGCTGAGTCCCAGAGGCTGAAGAGAGGTGGACCCAGCCCAGCCAACTAAGTCAAGCATGGTCAGAGGAGAGAGAAGAAATGCAAACGAGAGTGGTCTAGCTTCAGTGTCATTGTCAGAGAGGTTCAGAAATAGAGAGAGAGACAGTGTGTGTCTCATTGGGTGTGAGCAGCCCAGAGCTTTGGGGGTAAGGGGATGTGCATAGGTAGAGAGAGGAATTTAAAGTTTTCAAACGAGGTTACAAATTCTAACTCTTCCTCTTATATAGAGTGGTCGGAGGATTAAGTCATGTCTCCCACCAGGCATGCTAGCCCCATGACATGTTCTGGCAACGCATAAAAACAAAGCTGCAGACCAAATTACATCATGGTACTTCTTCTGAACCCTTCATTCATCAACATGACCTCTGCACTGACCTGCCAGCCGCTGTGCTAGGTGCTAGCCTCACAGGTGCAGGGGTAGGCAAGTGTCGTGACCTAGGCAGGGGCTGCAGACACACAGAGGTCCCTGACCTACTCTGGGAGTCAGGGGAAGGCGACACCTGAATTGGGTCATGGAGAATGAGCAGGAGCCACCCAGGATAAAAGGAGGGAGGCGGTCATTTCAGGAGGAAAGACTAACATGAACAAAGGCCCAGGCACAAGCAATCACTCAGTTCCTGTAGAGATTCAAGCCACTCCAGGTGACTCCAGGTGTCACTCCAGGGGATTGAGATGTCAGGAGTGGATCAGAGAGAGGCTGGAGAAGGATTTGGACTCAGGTTATGGGGGGCCTTGTATGCTATATTTAAGTGTTCAGGCTTTTTTCTGGGAGCAATGGGGACCTGTGGGAGAATCATTATTTTTTTTTTAGGGGAGAGGTAGGTAATGAGCAGATGTTTGTCTGAGAAAGATAACTCTAGGGCGGTGTGGAGGAAAGTTGGAGGGGCAGACAGAGGAGGATGCCAGTGAGAAAGCAGCCACATCCTGGCCTTTTGGGTCTGACACTTGACATTGTGTGTCCTGGCTGAGCCTTAACTCTGCTGGTCAAAGTTATGGTTGCTACTTTGGGTATGTTTCCTTGGGTGGCCTCAGTGAATTATGTCATCATGTTTGAATGGGTTCCTGGATCCTCCTGGAAGGGAAACCAGGGTGCCTACGACCCCAGAAAACAGACAGCAGAACTGACCATGGGAGGTCAGTGAGTTCCTGAAGGACTGAAAAGTCAACAACTCACTCTTGAGGGCCTCGGATCCAGGTGTTCATTCGCTCATGCATTCATTCACTCTCTCACTCATTCATTCACTCCTAACTTGGGATAGAAGAATCAATGGTGCTTCGACCCTGCTTTCAGGAGGAACTTCAAATGTAAAAATTCAGTAGATTGTTGCAACTTTGTCGAGGGGAGAAAAACGGCACTAGTTACACCTGAGTTGGGGGTAGTGGTTTTCTGGAGGATGTGATGCCTGAGGTGAGGGTTTCCACCAGCTGGGAAGGATGAAAGGCATTCTGGGAAAAGGGATTTGTAGAGGTCAGGCCTCAGAGTTTGAAATAGTATGGCATGTTAGGCACAAACCAGCTGCAGGACAAGGTGGATTGTTGGAGAAATCAAAACTCCGGGGGCCTCAACATACAGCAGAACTTGACTCATTCTGTTTCCACCACCTCCCAACTGTGTGACCATGTCCAGTTACTTGACCTTTCTGAGCCCCAGTTTTCTTATCCATGAAATGGAGAACATGATGCTTAATGTGCAATGTTTTGAAAAGAAACAAATAAGGTAATATTTGGAAAGCATCTAGCACAGAGCTTGTTTGATCAATGATAGCTATTGCTATGGTTATTTTTCTTCTCAGTGCCTAGAGGTTCAAAACAGAATCTACATCTGATCCTCCAAGGCTATTTTACCTTCAGAGCCAGTTCTCGTGGATCAGTATGGACTGCCTGGAGGAGAATTGTGAGGTTGTATGTGAAATCAGCGGGAAGCAGTGCTGTGATCAATTACTAATGTCTGTACAGGGCAGGAAATGGGAGGGAAGACATGTGTCCAAGTGCTGTCAACCCTAAAATAAATGCTGCTTAAAGGCTGGGAGGCTTTAATACAGGCAGTGTGTTATGAGAGGGTATGTGGAGGGGGTGTAAGACTTGAATCAGCCCCTCAAGCGTAGGTAGGGATGGGACAGGTAGAAAGGAACAATCTGACATAGCTGAATTTGAATTTCATCCTCTTGGCAACATAACATTCTATTTTGGGGCCCCAGCATCACCAGCCCAAGTGTTAGAAATGCATCTCTTATCAACTGGCTACAAAACAAACATATGTCCGCTGTCTTGGCAGTACAGTGGCCATCCATGCAGAATCTAAGTGAGGAGGGAAGGAGGTGCGGGCTTCATTTACCAAACCCTCAGGTCTCTGGTAACTTCCCGGAATGCTAAGCTGTTTATTTTGGGAGTCTTTAGGCTTAGTCAGTTGGTATTTAGAGACAGCTAGGAATTTTGAATTTCACTCTTGTTCCAATAGAAAAGAGGAAAACTTAAATGCTTTCCAAATACTGGTAAGTCAAATAAGGACAGCCTGGCGCCATTCTGGTCCTCGCCCCTCACACCACACCCACTCCCAGAAACACAGAATGAAAAGGAAAAGCAACATAATCAATGCACTAAGTTACAAGTTACAACTTCCCTGGAGAATGCTAAACAACCAGACTCCTTCCACATTAGTTGGCGCAAAAAAGCATCCCAGAGCTCAAGGAAGAAGTGGCACCTGGGAGAGCCAGCAGGGTCAGTGCACAGCTTGAATCTCCATAAGGGTAGTTTTTTCCGTCCTTCATGGGGGGGTGGGGGGGAGGCTTGGTACAAGCCTTTGAAAGGCTTCCATTAGCAGTGTAATTGATCTTCTGATGAAAAGCAATAAGAAGTCCAGCAGAAAAGGAAAAGAAAGGAAGAAAAAGAAATGTGATTACAATATACAGAAATGGATGCATATTAAGTAGCATGTTTAAAGCACAGTCACCACCATCTATAAACCATGTTTACATGTAACTTTCACGTGTCGACAAGGGACAGGAAGCTTAGTCTTGTACATTCAAATAATGCAGTGGCTTTCAGATTTAAATGCGATCAATTTGAGATTTCAGTGAAGGAACCTCAGGATTCTATTTCCCTCCTCTTCCTCTTCTCCTCAAAGTGGGTGAGGTGAGCTAATTTCCAGTGGCCCTTACTTTTATCTACCTATCATCAGCAGGAGGGCGTTTGGCCTTGCAGGTCTCCGTGAGGAGTGGCTTGTCCCATGATAGGTCATTGACCTCCATCCAGATGCCTCTATTGCTGGTGGTCTCTGTCTGGCCCCCCAGTTATCAGAACCTCATATTTCCTCCCCTGCGTCCTGATTGGAAGTCTCTTCAGGTCCACCAGCACTTCCATGCCCTGCATGTCTGCTTTCTCAGCATCCTTTGAGGGTTATGGCGTTTATGAGTCTGACCCTGGCTCATCCACCTGGACCTTTCCTCAGCCATGGCTGCTGACCCGTGCAGGCAGCTGCACCCCCTGCAGCATCATCTGCCCAGCTCACCTGGGTTCCTATCACTTTGCCCCAAGTAGTTTACATTACTGGCGTTAAGAACTTTTGCCCCTCTTCATATTCATGCCTTTTACACGTCACTTTGGAATTCTTTTTTTTTAACCCGAAAGTGTAGTTTATTATTTTTTAATTTTTTTATTGTTCAGTTACAGTTGTCCCCCTTTTCCCCCCATTACTATACTCCCCTACATACTCCACTTCCCACATTTAACCCTCCTTCCCTGTTATCTTTGTCCATGGGCCAAAATTATATATAATTTTAATTGTTGTTCAAGTACAGATTTCTGACTTTTACTACCATCCCAGCCCACCCACCCAGACCTCCCTACTCCCTCCTATTTCCACCACCCCCTAGTTTTTGTCTATATGTCTTTTATATTTGTTCCTGTAAACCCTTCTTCTTTTCCCCTGAAATTCCCTCCCCTCTTCCCTCTGGACACTGTCAGCCTGTTCTCTATTTCAATGTCTTTGGTTATATTTTGCTTGTTTATTTGTCTTGTTGTTTAGGTTCCTGTTAAAGGTGAGATCATGTGGTATTTGTCTTTTACCACCTGCCTTATTTCACTTAGCACAATGCTTTCCAGTTCCATCCATGCTGTTGCATAGGGTAGGAGCTCCTTCCTTCTTTCTGCTGCATAGAAGTCCATTGTGTTTATGTACCATAGTTTTTTGAT
The DNA here is from genome assembly GCA_004027735.1 of Carollia perspicillata. Taxonomy (NCBI): domain Eukaryota; kingdom Metazoa; phylum Chordata; class Mammalia; order Chiroptera; family Phyllostomidae; genus Carollia; species Carollia perspicillata. The sequence continues at coordinate 771 of PVKM010010066.1, read as the reverse complement.
CCATTCATTTACTGATGGGCATCTAGGTTGCTTCCAACACTTGGCTATTGTAAATTGTGCTGCTAGGAACATTGGGGTGCATAGGGTCTTTTGGATTGGTGTTTCAGGGTTCTTAGGGTATAATCTTAGCAGTGGAGTTGCTGGGTCAAAAGGCAAATCCATTTTTAGTTTTCTTATAAAATTCCATACTGTTTTTCATAGTGGTTGTAGCAGTCTGCAATCCCACCAGCAGTGAACTAGGGTTCCCTTTTCTCTACAACCTCTCCAACACTTGTTGTTTGTTGCTTTGTTTATGATGGCCATTCTGACCGGTATAAAGTGGTATCTCATTGTGGTTTTAATTTACATCTCTCTGATAGCTAGCGATATTGAGCATCTTTTCATGTGTCTCTGGATCCTCTGTATGTCCTCTTTGGAGAAGCGTCTATTCAAGTCCTTTGTCCATTTTTTAATTGGGTTGTTTGTCTTCCTGGAGTGGAGTCGTGTGAGTTCTTTGTATATTTTGGAGATCAAACCCTTGTCTGAGGTATCATTGGCAACTATGTTTTCCCATATGGTTGGTTCTCTTTTTATTTTAATACTGTTTTTTTTAGCTGTACAGAAGCTTTTTATTTTGATGAGATCCCATTTGTTTATTCTTTCCTTTATGTCCCTTGCTCTAGGGGATGTATCAGTAAAAATATTGCTGTGTGCGATATCTGAGATTTTCCTGCCTATGTTCTCCTCTAGGACTTTAATGGTGTTACGGCTTATATTTAAGTCTTTTATCCA
>PVKM010010065.1:0-35622 GCA_004027735.1 Carollia perspicillata | reverse complement strand
GTGGTACATGTACACAGTGGGATGTTACCGAGCCTTAAAAAGGAAGGAAACTCGGACACATGCTACGACATGGATGAACCATAAAGACATTATTCTAAATGAAATAAGCCAGACACGAAAGTGCAGATATTGTATAATTCCACTTATATAAAGCACCTAGAATAGTCAAATTCATAGAGACCGAAGACAGAATGGTGGTTGCCAGGAGTTGGGGAAAGAGAGAATGGGGAATTAGTGTTTACTGAATTTGTTAGAGGTGATCAGAATGATACAAATGTACTCAATGCCACCGCACTGTACACGTATGTTCTATAAACTGCAGGGTTGTTGGTTTGATCCCCAGTCAGGGCGCGTGCCTAGGTTGGGGGTTCAGTCCCTGGTTGGGATGTGCATGGAGGCAACCAATTGATGTTTCTTTCTCACGTCAATGTTTCTCTCTTTCTCCTTCTCCCTCCCCCGCCTAAAAACAATGAAAAAAAAATGTCCTTGAGTGGGAATTAGAAAATAAAATGGTCAAAATGGTTAATTTTGTTATGCATATTTTACCACAATTTTTTAAAAAACTAAAAAAAAGTGATATGGCTCAGAGATGCAAAATGGACAAAAATAAGATTTCATAAAATTAGAATTTCATTGGAAGCCAATCAAAAATGGTACACTGAGTTAGCTGAACACATTCAGGAAAATTTTATGGTTTACAAACTCTAATAGTTAATATAACATAGTTGAAAAATTACATGGTATGCTGTAATGAATTTGAGACCAAAGGCTTAGATACACAGAATATCATTTATTTAATGCCTTAAAAAAGGAACTACATACAACTAACATGACCTTTCTCTACAGAGATGTAACAGAATGTGTAACTACAATTAGACATGCTTTACACCAGGTCTTGGCCTCCTGTGGCCATGGGCCAAATGCGGCCTGCCCTTTGTTTCTGCGAATACGGTTTTGTTGCAAAACGCAGCCCTCCCCATACATATACACATACATATCCATACATATACACACATATATCCATATTATATATATATATAATTATATATATATATATATATTATTCTTAGGATAGAGGTATAGACACATTGAATAATAAGCAGACTTCATTAGTTGAACCTTGACTGTGAATAGTAATTTAAAATACCTGGATAAATGGCACGGAATTACCCAATTTCACCCATTCGGCACACAGCAATTTTTAAATGGACTGGACAGTCTGATTTTGGCTGCCTAGCCTACTGAATAAATACACAGTCTCTGGAGTCAGAGAGATCTAGTTCCCAATCTTGGCTTTTCTGCTTACTAGCAGTAAGCCTGGGAAAGAGCCATTTAATTACTTTAGGCCTCAGTATTTTCATCTTTAAAATGGTGACAAAAATAACCAATGTTCATTATGTGCCAGATGGTATGCTAAGCTCTTTGTATGTATTTAACTCACTTCAATTCTCACAATGTCTGCATGGGTTATAGGATGTCGACCTTACAAAGAAACTAAGGCACAGAGAGATTAGGTAGGTTTCCAGCTCACAAGCATCAGAACTGGTATTGGAACCCTGACAGTCTGACTTGAGTTTGTTCCAGCTGCCCCTGAGTGACTCTTGCCCGAGGACTGCGGTGAGGAGTCAATGAAATGACCTGTGTAAAACTCCCAGGTAGAACCTAGCACCAAGTGCTCCAGAAATCTCCCCATAAGAAATTTGAACTAAAAAAACAAAAAAGATATTTGAACTTGTAAGAATCTTGACCCTATGTAGGATTCTTCTGTTTACAGGGAAACAGGCAAGAGGTTATTTTAGTCATCTTTAAACCAGTGAGTATAAGAAGCCTACCCTGGGAGTTCTGGTATAGACTGGTGTACCAGTCTCCCAGATTCCCTTTGCAGCAGGTAAGGTGGCTGGCAGCGTGATTTCTCCACTGGCTCGGGCATCCAAGTGTAAGCCTGTTCCTCATTTAACTTGTGGCCGTGTAAGTTTGCGAAGGCTCTTCCAGAAAGAACTTGAAGAAACTTGCTGAATAGGGTGCAAAAGGTCGAGTCACTCATCCATGTGAATGCCAAATCCCCTGAGGCACGACCCTCCTATCCACAGCCATAATCTCACACACACACACACACACACACACACACACACACACAATGTATTAGTGTGCACCAAAGGCTGCTAGCATTAAACAAAAATGGCAGTATATTTGAAACAAATCACTTATGCACAGTTTGGCATATAAACCAGAGAAACACAACCTTTCAATCCCAGCTGTATTATTATTCTGAACTACTTAGCTAGAATTTTTGTTGTGTTTGTTTGAGGTCGAGTTTGAGCTTGTCAGGGTAAAATAAAATTTCAGAGTTAACTCAGACTTAAAGCAAAAATTATCAAGGATTTGAATTCCTTTCTTAGTACTGGTTGGGAGTACCTTTCAGTAAGATTTTAACCTTGGATGTTTTAGAGGGCAAGGGATACCATTGTACTGGGAAATATTTCTGACAGCAGTCATTACCTAGACTCCAAAGCAGGCAGGCGTTTACTCCAGAATTATCGAAACTACTGGTTAACTTTGGTTCACTTCTCTTGGGGGGTGTGTGTGTGGGTGTGTTTGTGCTTGAGATTAATATGCAATTTGAAATTCTTGGGAGAGTTTTGTTTGCTAACCAACGGACACGTTGCAATTTAAAGATATATTCAGTGGGGAACACTGTCTTCCAGCACTAGCTGGAATTTAATTCAATGGAAGGTTTTAAAATGTATTTATCCAAGAGGTAATTCTATCTCTGCTTGCAATCAGATTTCCATTTTGATATCCCTTGTTCATACCATAAAAATTGTGTCTTTCTAACAGTTACTTCTTAGGTATGACCTGACATACACAATGCATGGATGTACTAGAATACATACTGTACTGGTTAAGAGCAAAGACTTTGGAGTCAAAGAAATACAGGTTCACATCATGGCTGCCACTTACTACCTGTGTCGAACAAGGTAAACTGCCTCGGTTCCCTTTCCACATCTCTGAGACGGTTCTATAATAGCACCCATTTCAGATGAATGGTTTCAGGATTAACGCACATCTAACGCCACAAACCGAGTGGGGCCCGCGGAATCGAAGACACCGGCCGTGCAAAAAGTTTCCAAGATTCAGCCTCACCCTGAGCCACAGGCTCCTGCAGCCTCGTGCCGAGCTGCTACCACCCACTGGAGTGAACCGCAGGGACAGCATGCTCTCCCACCAGCCGGCAGGCCCCCGGCAGTGTTACCTCAGGGCTTGAAAGTGTAAAAGGAGTTTTGCCCAAACGGAGGCACAATACTTGGAATTTACCTGGGGGCCTGAACAACAACCTGAAGATGGAAGTTCAGGCTCTTCCTTCTATCTCAGCTGGCAACCTTATCTATTTGAGAGCATGGCTCTTGGGACGCAGAAGAACCCTCCATGACTCTCCTGTTTAGGTAGAATCCTGAGAGGACAAAGAGGCAGTGGAATACTGACCTTCTGGGCCCTCCCTTCTGTCCTCTCCCGACTCCTGTGAGAGCTCACTCACGCTGGATCTCACAGTGTGTTGATGCTGGTACAGATTTGGTTATGGCAAAGCACATGGTTCAATGAATGAGTGTGTTTGATAAACAGATGCAGAGCCAAGGGGCTCACTTTTCCCAGGCATGTCCATCAACACGTCCCTGAGAATGAGGCATTTTGCTGTGGGTTCCCAGGGACAAAGTCACCCACCCGAAAGGGGTCGGGGGTGTTGTCTGCGGGTATTTGGCAGCACACCAATACCCGTTAATAATCTGTTATCTTGTTCCCTTTAAATACGCATTACACACTTAACTTTTTCTCAACAGGTTGATCGGGTAACGCTGAAAATAACAAAACCCACAAATTCGGCACACATCTGCCTACTGGATTAACGTTTTCCCAAATTCTGAACAAGCAGGAGGAGGGACTTCCAGTTTCACCCTTATTTTAGCTCCTTTGACCTAAACCTTTAGGGACTGGGCAAGGAACATGGAAGGATGATCAGCAGACGGATACCAGAAAGGAGTTGGAAGAGGAGAAGCAGCAATGGCTAGTATAATAGTAGCTTAAATTTATAGTGTTTTGCAATTTATAAAATTATTTCACATATACACTTAATTTCATAATACCCCAGAATTTGAGCTGCAGATGGACCTTAGGTATCCTTTAATCCAAGGTTTCTCAACCTCGTTCCCTCTGACACTGTGGGTGTGATAACTATGTTGTGGGGGGCTGTCCTGTGCTCTGTAGCATGCCTGACCTTGACCCCAGATGCCAGAAGCACCCCGCCCCAACTTTGACAACAGAAATTCCTCACTCTGAGAATTCCTGATCAGGTCTTGGAGCTATAAGTGGACTATATACATGCACATGGCAGGTACTAAGTTAACTAGTCAGAGAAGCTGGTACTTCATGTATCTCCAGCCCCAACATGGGCTCAATGCCTTGATCTCGCTCTCATTGTCAAGGCCAAGACTGAGAAATGTGCCACACTTTCCAAAGGTCCAAAGTAAGTCTCTGTGATGCCAAACAACTCATTTAATTTGGCCAAAAATTTACCAATTTAAAATGTCAAATCAAACAACTGCCACCATAAAGCCCTATCAGACTGATTCTGGGGTCAAATTGATTTGTCGTCTCAGATACAGTGACAGGCCTAGATTACAGAAACACCACTTCTGAAATCAGGCTAAGGATCTGCCAAGCTGTAGAAGTGCCTCATTTAAATTCACACTCCTTTGCTTTTTGGACACATGAAAACTGCTGACAATCTGGTTTTAAAATCTTGCACTTTGCTCACATGTCGCTGCTGGTGTCTTCAATAATGTGAAAAGCCTCATTTAAGATTCAGAGGTTTTTTTTTTTCTGTTTGTTTTTTTAAAGATATACTACGAATAATCACTAAATGTGAGCTCCTGGAACACAGTCAATTGAGTGGTACTAAAACCAGCCTCCCCAGCCCTTAGGCAAAATGGTCTGGTAAGATAGACCAACAGTATTTGTATATACCTTAACTCATTCGCTCATTCATTCAAACACTGACTGAACATTTGCAGTATGCCAGGCCGGACTAGGGGTTTGGGGATATAAAGGTGACTACTGCCTAGTCCTTGGGGTGGATGAAGAGGAGGGAGGGAGAGAGAGCAGAGGGGCCACCAGATGGGCAGCCCCGCAAGGTTATTCAACCCTAAGAGGTCACACAGGTTCTTTCACACTTTACTGAATGCCAAAACTACAACAGTGGCTTAGTAAAGTGTACAAGCAACAAAGGGCCACAGGTCACAACAGAACCCGGAGTGGCCCAGCTATAATAGGTGGACAAGGGCTGAACATCCGCAGATACCTAGTTCTATGCTCAGAGGTGGGAAATCTGCAAGAGTGGAGCTCTCCTTATGCTCCCACACTTCAGCACTCATTATGTTGTATGTCACATTATTGCAAATATGCTACATAAGCCATGAGGATACAATAGAATGAACTGATTAAATCATGAAAGTGAAAATCTGTTTTATTGAGCATCTTCACAAGCCAGACCCTCTGCGGACTGCCATCTGTTAGCACCGTGAGGCGATCTGAGAGGACACTATCCATGGCGTGTCTCATATTTCCGGGAAAGTGACGGTAGGCTACGTTTCACTCGTATGCTACGAAGAGAGTGGTTCTGAGGGTAGAGACGAATAAAATGCAACTCCCTCTGGTGGGAAAGAGACGGACTAGAAATAATCGCTCAAAGAGTTTCTTTAATATACAGTTTAAAAACTTGGGTTAATGATAGCTACCATTTCTGAGCACTTATTATATGTATAAAAACACTCTAAAGAAGTTACTTGATTTTTATGACAGCCCTATGAGTTTAAAATGTGGACTCTAGAATGCGGGATCAGCAAACCACAGCCAGTGGGCCAAATTCGACCCTCTGGCTGTTCTTATAAAGTTTTATCGAAACACAACCATGCCCCTTTGTCTGCATATTGTCTATGGCTGCTTTCATGCTATAACAGCAGAGTTGAGTTGTTGCAGCAGAGACAGTGTGGCCTGCGAAACCTAAAATACTTCCTGTCTGGAATGAGTGAATGAACGAATGGAAGAACCAATGAATGAGGACTGTCTTTTATAAGAAATAAGTAGGACAAAATTACAAAAATAATTTTATCATATACAACTACCAGTAAATTGCTTTGAAAAAATTTTTCACATATTTATTTACACTTAACTTGTGTGGTTTACCTGCATCCAGAACTGGGTACAAACAGGCATATCCGGTATTGTCCAGCAGTGTATCTTATGACCAAAAAGGGCCCATTAAAGAGTGGATGGGCCAGCGCTGGTGGGGGAGCTGGCATTCCTAACACACAGCTCAGGCACCAGCAGCATCAGTGGGGAAAGGCACAGCAACTGCTGGTGGCCTCTATGGAATGCAAAGGCTAACCTCCTTGGAGCCTCCTTGGTGAAGAGGCAGGCACTGGTCAGCCAGCTGCAGAACTCTGTGACTTTTTTGCCTTAGTTGATATGCTGAGCTTTTGCTGCATTGCCTCGGAAAATTGGTAGAGATTTTATGCCACAAGGAACTGAGCACAAAGGTGGTACTTGACCAAAGGCAGTTTCCAAAGGTCATTCTATGTGCAAGCACTTCGAGAAGCTGGGCATCGCAGTGCTCGGGCTGCTCACACACACTGGGAAGGACGCTTTCCTCTCCAGCGTTTCTCTTCTCTGGGGCAGTCAGCTGTCTGCCAGCAGTGGGGGGGGGGGGTCTCGAGAAGTTGGAAAGTAGGGCACAAATTAACCTGATACTACCGATATAATACAGGAGGTCACAAACGTCTCTATATGAAATCCAAGATTCTCCATCTAATGATGTCACTGATGTATCCATTATTCCACTTTCCATAGGCGAATGCCATGCCCGGGAGCCACCCCTTGTTACAGAGGGAAAAAGACCAGGAAGAGCACCTTTCAGTGGAAAAAAGGCATTACCACTTGTCATCCTTCCTCCTTATTCATGTTTCCTTCACCTTTTCTTTTTCTTAATTATTTTTTCTCTTTCTCATCTTAAATTCTCATTTAGCCTCCCTGGGTATTTTAAAGCAATGACTTTGGTTAATAAGTACCCCAGAGTAATTCATAAAATAGAGCAATGCTATGTGTGAGTGGCTGTTTGCTTCAATCATTGTTTAAATCACACACACACACACACACACACACACACACACACACCAGTTTTTAACAGGTATTCACCATTTGAACAAAATGTAATAATATATGGTTTAAAACCAAGGATGGGAACAGAGCTTGTCTATTATAAATTACTTAAGCACTAAATTTATAACTTTTTGAGGTAGAATTTGCAGATATTTGGAAAAGACAAAAGTTTTCCTATTCCGAGGAAAGATATTTATGTAAAAAAGAAGAAAGGAAGGGCTGGGGAGGGAAAACAAGTTTTCCCAGTCTCTGTAATTTAATTAGCTAAACTGAGTTGAAATTTTACATAGAAGTTACACAGAAATCAGAACAAGATGAATAAAAAGAGCTCACGAAGGCAGATTTAAATTTCAAGAATGGAAAGGAACAGAGCCTTTGGAATGGAACTTTCAAGTGTCGGAACGCGTATGGTTTTTCAGGTGTGTTACACTCCTGAGACTGGTGTTGGCATGTAATTGCCTTTCACATCTTAGGTACTCTACCTCCACTGTGTGCACCTGAGTTAGTATTTCAGTTGCAAAACTAACATACCAGTAAAAATGTCTCTGATTTGAGCTAGCCATTTATTTCCAGTCTCACAGACAAATACTGGATATTCCTTGAGTTAATAAAGTGTGAAATGACTTTAATGCTCCAAGGGAAACGTAGTATACAATGCCAGTCTTGCAAAATGTTTTCAGAAAGCACAGTTTATCTTATCGCACCTGCGTCAGAAGATTTAATTGGCTTAGTTGTTTCCTCCAAACCCTGTATATCGCAAAGAGAAAATGGGGACCTACAGCAAACAGTTTCTCTCTCATAAACCTGTCCTCCTGAAAACCAAGAGGGGGCAGATTGGCTCACAGCTTCTCAGAGTCCTGAAGCCAGAGTCTTAGCAGGTTTAACAGTGATTTGTTTGGGATTTGGATGCCCAACTGCTAGTACCGGTATTCTAATGTGGAGAATCTAATTCAGGTGGAGAATCCTGCAGCTCTGAGAATCTCCGCAGGGACTGTTATCTCGAAACCCGTGGGAGAGCAGCGGATCAGGAGCAGGCCCGAGCTCCCCGAGGTACTGGGAGAGGCAGCTGACTCAGCCCGGGAGTCCTTCCTGCTTCTCAAGAGTCTGCGAGTGAAGGGCTGGCACACCTCCCCATTTTACACTGCCCACATTAAAACAAAGCTAGGGCAACCGCTTTAGAAAAACTGTTTGAAAACATGACTGAAGCTCATGTAGTTTTGTTTCTCTAAAGCAGCATGGAGAGAATCTATTTTTGTACAAACATAAATACATGTTGACTGCAGCCCATAATTCACAGCCACATTCAGTGTGGAGTGTCCTCTCTCTTTTCCTCTGCTGCTGAATGGATGTACGTTCTTATCACACGCACACGCTTTTTTCTTTTCAGCCCCGAATGCTATCTACCTCTGTTGTGCTTTGGCTGGGGATTTTATCCAGCCTGTTTACATCAAAACGCCTCCTGACCCCAGCCACTGCCTCACAGCTGCGTCCTAGTTACAGGAGCTGGGCCAGGTGAGCTCCTAGCTCCCCAGCTGCTCTGGTTCTCTCGCCTGTCCGTGGGGAAACCACGGGAGACTATGCTGGGTAGAAAAATAAGGGAGAACGTGTGCCCTTTGCTTTAGTGGCTGATGCACAGCTTCGCTGAGACTTAGTGGGATTGAAAAGTACCTCTTTGAAAAGAATCCTGGCCCTTAACATCGTCATATACAATAATTGACTCCAAAGGGATCACAGACCTAAATGTAAGAGCCAGAACGGTAAAATTCTCAGAAGAAAGTATAGAGGAAAAGCTTCCTGATACTGGATTTGGTGATGATTTCCTGGATATGACAACAAAAGCATGGGCAGCAGAGGAAAAACAGATAAACTGGACATCAAAATGAAAAATGCTTGTGCAACAAAGGGCACTGTCACAGGGTGAAAAGGCCACCCATGGAAGGGGAGAAACTCATCCCCTAAAATATTAAGGAATTAATATCAGAATTAATTCTTACAGAATATGTAAGAAACTCCTACAATGCAACAATACCAAAACAAATCAACCAATTTAAAAATAAGCAAAAGGCTGAACAGGCATGTCTCTAAAGATGATACCCAAACAGCCAACCAGCATATGAAAAGAGGCTCAACATCACTGATCATTTGGGAAATAGAAATCAAAACCACAATGCTATACTAGTTCATATGCATTAGGGTATGGCTACTATTAAAAATAAAAAGAAAGAAAGAAAATTAGAAGTGCTGGCAAGGATGTGGAGAAATTGGAACCCTTGTGCATTGCCTGTGGGAATGCAAAATGGTGCAGCTGCTGTGGAAGGCAGTGCAGTGGTTTCTGAAAAACTTAACCACAGAATTAACATGTGATCCACCAATTCCACTGCAGGGCATCTAGTCCAAAGAACTGAAAGCAGGGATTCAAGCAGTTATTTGTACACCCATGACCACAGCATTATTATCCACAGAGCCAAGGTGAAAATAACTGAAATGTCCATCAATACATGCATGTATAAACAAAATGTAATATATATCACTATATATTTACACTATATATATTTACACTATATATATGTGTGTGTGGTATATATATATATACCACACACAATAAAATAGTATTCCACCTTAAAAGGGAAGACAATTCTGACACATGCCACGACATGCATGAACTATGAAGATATTATGCTAGGTGAAAAAAGCCAGACCCAAGAGGATATGTGTTGTATAATTCCACTTACATGAGATAACTGGAATAGTCAAATTCATAGAGACAGGAAATAGGAAGGTGGCTGCCAGGAGCGGGGGGGAAGGAGGAATGGGGAGTTACTGTTTAAGGGGTCCAGGGTTTCCATTTGAGAAGGTGAAAAGGTTCTGGAGACAGATAGTGGTGTTTACACGACAATGTGACTGTGTGTAATGCCTTCGAACTAGACGCCTAAAAATGGTTAAAATGGTAAATACTATGTTATGCATGCTTTACCATAATAAATAAAAAGTCATGGAAATCCAGGAGTTATTATATGAAATAAACAGAATAAAATGGAATGAAGATTTTTATGGGAAAATGATCAGAAAAATGATGTTCTAGGTTATACAGCTTTTTCTTGTTTGCAATTCAAATTGCCAAGAGAAACAAATGACCGATATATTGCCAAAGGAGACCTTTTACATGTGTGAATTGTCAAAAAAGTGTCCGTGTTGTTCCAAGATTAAGATTAGCGCCATTCTGGGGAACTATTACAATTCCTTCATGCTTTTAGATTTTTGGAACTTGTCTCAACATAAATGTAAATATATACTTTTTGAAGAAAGCAAACCGGCATTACAAAGCAGCAAAACATCTGAGTAGACAGGAATCCAAAAACTATTTATGAAGTATCGATGTATGTTAACATGCAAGGGACAATCCAGCTCAGAGGGAAGCGTTGGCGGGCAGGCGGCAGACTTTCTTGCTGGAGTGTGGCCCGAGCTCCCTGCAACTGCTCAGCACAGCTCAGTAGAGCAGTCACACCATGTTAACATCTGGGCAGGTGGAGGTGGCAATGGTGAAGGAGAGTTAGATATTCGTGAACTTATTAACCCCTTACACTGTTTGGTGTGTTCCAAAGCTTGGAAATCTGAGTAAAAGAAAAAGACCGTGACCAGTGCAAGTGCAGACTTTCAGTGTGCGTGTGTATGGGGGGGCAACAGGCACCAGGGTGAGGACAACAGTTAGATGGAGCTGATCTGTAGAATCTACCATCTTTAAATTCTTCTCATGACTCTACAAACCCTTCTGCGAAGCCACTGACCACTGCTTTGCTTTGGGGTCCTTGGCCTTCGGTGGTTTCTCAGTTATTTATGAATAATAGATGTTAGAACTATAGAAAAACTTAGAGACCACCTCGAAGGATTTTCCTATTACTTTGATTTTACATTTAAAAAATGATTAACTGGAAACATTTTCTAGGTCTCCAATGCAGGGAAGGGATTCTCTCCTAAAGAAACCAACGTGCTCTCGTGTCTGGATAACGGAAGTGCTACGACCTGTCGTGCAGGTCTCGGCTGAGTTTGGTATCTACAGCCTGACCTTCACTGTTGTTTGTACTGCCATGTGGACTCACATCTTGTTTTCTTTTAACTTTATTTTTGATTTTAGAGTGAAGGGGAGTGAGAAAGAGAGGGAGAGAAACATCAATTGACTGCCTTTTGTACACGCCCCGACTGGGGACTGAACCCGCAACCCAGGCATGTGCGCTGATCGGGAAGTGAACCGACAACCTTTAGCTTTGAGGAACAATACCCAACCAACTCAGCCACTCTGGCTGGGACAGTACTCACATCTTTTTACTAAAAACAACTTCAAATATTTTTAGATGTAGAGAAATTGAGCCTCTCACTTTAAAGAAGAAACAGGCCTTGAGAAGATTAAGTGACCTATCCAAGGTTAAGTATTTTTAAGTTCATCGTTTGGACTCCCAACTGAATTAAGCTTCTCATAGACAATGAAAAGAATGTTCTTTTGTTTTCCTGAAGCACATAGTACAGAAGTGAACAAAAGTGCTGATAATAAATGCCTGCTGAATGAATGCAAGCCTTATATACGCTTTATCCCATAACCAGATCCGAGAGATTGATGCTGATGCAGTGTCGATCAAATGACACTGTCTTCCACGTTAGAGACCTGACAGGGGCTCAGGCTGGGGTGGGCTGGGGGCGGAAACAGGCTTTTTCCCTGAGCTTCTGTAGAAACATTTATGATTTTAAACCTCCTTAAAGTGATAGAATTAATCATGACATACGTACAGTGAAATAAGCATTGTCATATGTAACGGAAGAACAAGTATAATTTGGTACATTTCTGGAAGACAGTTTGACAATATCTAGAGCTTTACACTGTTCATTAAAAACAGTTCATTTTTATTAGCACAATGATTCCATTAAGGGGAATTTACCCCAAGAAAATAATCAGACCCTGGCTAGGCAGCTCAGTTGGTTAGAACATCATCCTGATACACCAAGGCTGTGGGTTCAATCTCCCTCCGGTCAGGGCACATATGAGAAATGACCAATGAAAGTATAAATAAGTAAAACAACAAACTGATGTTTCTGTCTCTTTCTCTTGCTCTCTCTCCAAAGAAATAATAATCAACAGAAAATAATCAGAGACACAAGTAAAATGAATATTCAAGTATGTTCACTACAGTGGTATTAATACTATAAAACAGTGAATATAATAGTATATATTTATATGTGATATAACAAAAATAATGTTCGGCAGTATGGAAATGGCGAAGTAAATTATGGCATAGATGTAGGCTAGAATATTAATTTCATGTTCTCAACTATGTTAACCTTGTTAAATCACATTTTAGAATATATATGAAATATATAAAATACAAAAGAGGAAAAAATATACCATAATGTTAATTGTGGTTTCTTTGCATGTGAAATTATATGTAATTTTGTATTTTCTTTAATTTCCAGATTTCCCTTAATAAAAATGCTTTTATAAAAAGGAAAAAATATATAATTAAAAAAACTGGCTCTCCAAGTCCCTGAATTCAGCGGACCAGGTCCAGATCCCAGCCCAGAGGATTTGAAAAGAAGGGACCGGGGGAGTGAGAGGGAGGTGAGTTGCTGGACACATTAGTGTCACCAGGACCCCTCTCCGACAGGCAAGGGTGGACCGACTCTACCTGTCAGGTCTATGTAAGGGCTGTGGCTGCACCTGGGGAGGGCTGGCCGTGCAAGGTTCTAGGAGTAGGTGGTACAAGTTACCTCTCTCTTTTATGCTTCCTGTCCTTGCCATATCGTTCTTAAAATTACCACCCATGGAATAACAATACCTTCTATCTGTAAAGAATTACAGAGCCATCAAACTATATTGCCATATGTTGGAACTCACTGGATTGCCATGAGTTAGAGAGGCTGACACGACCATTACTTTTACCTCATATGATGGGTGAGGGAACAAATTAGAAAAGGCATGAGGATTGTCCAAGAACATACGCGTATCTTCTATAGCTGGTAGACCCTTCCTTGTGTGCAACCCTTTCAAAAGACAAGGCCGATTGAAATACCCTTGACCTCTTCTGGGGGTATGCAAAAGACAAATTATAAGCAATACATATTATTCCTCATCTCTTAAGTCCTAAGATGCTCACAAATGCACAGCATACAGAAGCAGCAGTTTTTCCTCTTGAGCCATAAACATGTTGACTAAACAAAGAAATAATTTATACTGTGGGTTCAAAATGACTTATTTTGTATAACCGCTCATGTTGCCACATAACGACACACCAGGTGCACTTCGTCTAAACAGCAGGTACCTTGGTTGTTCGGAATGAAAATTACAATTGTCCTGAAGACGGAAAGGGCACCAGCTGGTGTACTCACCCCAAACCACCAATTTGATCTTTCTGGTCCTTTACAGGATGTAGAACAAGAATATGCAGGGGAATTCAGGCAGCTTGCTTGGGATTTCTCAGTTGAACTTTTGGATACCTTTTGAGGCAAATCCTATGGGAGGAGAAAAAGCTAAAAATGTTTTCTGTTTCAATAGAATTTTCATATATGCATTACAAACTTGGGGGCATTTTCTTTAAAAAAAATGACTACCATTACGCTACCACATTCTCTACAAGCTAAGAAATGGAACCATTTTTCTTCTTCCTGTCCTGGACCAGGGAACAGTAACAAGAAAATGTTAAAGGGACTTAGCTAAGAAATGAAGATGAAAAACTATGAACCGTAAAATGACAAGAAACTCGTAACTATCAACAACTGAACATAAAAAACAAAAACAAAAACTAAGCAAACTAGAACAGGGACAGAACCAGAGAAATGGAGATCACACGGAGGGTTTTCAGTGGGGAGGCGGGGGGAGGAGCGTGGGAGCGGGGGAGGTACAGGGAATAAGAAGTGTAACTGTTAGCCCCAAAGTAGATGGGTGGCGGGAAGGTTAAGAATAGTATAGGAAGCAGAGAAGCCGAAGAACTTATACGTACGACCCATGGACATGAACTAAGGTGCGGGGGAGGGGGGTGGTGCTGGAGGGTGGGAGAGTGCCAGGTGGAGGGGGGATAAAGGAGAGAAAAAAATCGGGACGATCGTAATAGCATAATCAATAAAATAAAAAAAAGGAAATGACCATTTTCTTCCATTTCTCATATTTTTCCTTCTGCCTTCTTTAGAGCACCCATGACTTCAAGATAAACAATACAATGTTTAGGAAGGAATAGAGATATAGCTCATATTTTATGTTATAGACGAGATGATTCCCTTTACAAGGACGGCAAAAATTAGCTCATAGGCTGCACCTCCCCATTTGGGGGCTCACGCTGTACATCACTGACAGATAATCACACTCTTTTCTGCTGAGCCCAGGGAGGGCCTCAGACACCACCCAAGCAAGAACCACCGTCTACTCCAACTGGTTAGAGTTGCTATGAACGTGACTCGATACTCTGCCCTGAAGTGTGTGATTAAGACGCTGCTGTGAATGTTCTTTGCATGGAGAGTCCTACAAAAAATAAGATTTGGGGTCCGCAGATAAAGGACCTTTAAAGTCATGATACAGAATATATTCAAATTTAGGAGACCCAAGTTTAAAACAAGGGCATGCTGGATGAGACATTAAAATATACCCTAAGCACAAAACTTTTACCTTTATTTCACATCCAATACATAATCTGCCCAACTGTGAGAATACTCTCAACTCCTGAGAGCCCTCATTGGGCCACTCGGCATGGCACAGTGGCTGCGGCACCAGACTAGAGGCTACAAGGCTACTTCTAACAATTTTCCCCCACAATTTATTAAGAGATAAATAATTAACAAATATGATTGTATATATTTAAAATGTAGAGCATGACGGTTTGACAGGCAAATTATAATTCTAGCTCTGCAGTGCGTTTTTCTGTGTTCTTAGGCAAATCATTTCACCTCTTTGAGCCAAAATCCATTCCACTAAAGAAAATAAGAAGTTGGATGACCAGTAGTGTTCAAACTGGGTTTCAACTTTTGTTTTGCTTCATTTTTTTAGGTATAGCACCCTTTCTTCCACCAAAAATTTGCACAGATGCAGAAAGAAAGCCAATAAAACAGGAGCTGGCTGACGCAGAGGGCGGGGATGACACGGGGAGGCACGTCCCGCTCACCACAGACTGGGCTCCGTCATCCACTGGGGCCATGTGGGGCCCCCTAGGACCTTCGGGACCGCAGAGAGCAGTTTGAAACCTGTTGATTAAATGGCCTCTCTGTAAATGGCAGTTACAGATCCCAAAGTATTCTGCTGTGACTACCTTTGTACTGCAATGACGGCAGAACATTCAATGCCCTGATGGGAATACGCTCAATCAAACCAAAGCAGGAGCTGATTTTAATCCCTATTAATGATTTACCTGGGGGAGGGGGCCACACCCTCACATAAATCACAGAGTAACAGCTGTTAAACTCTTTCGTGCTGGAAGTAGATAATCTGCCCCCAAGTCTGTGATGACCGTTTCCTTAGTGCTGCATCCTGGAAAATGCCCAGTGATCAACATCACAGTGTTTGGTAAGTAAAAATAAATGTACACACTACAAGCTGTGTCCTAAAATTAATCCTACCTGTTGAGGCAACAGAATAAAATTTAGAGTCCTGCATTTACTAGCTAAGTGAATCCAGAGAAATTTATTCAACTTCTCTGAGGCTCAGCTTCCACATCCATAAACTGGAGGTAATTCCTCACAGAATGGTATGGAGAACAGAGAAAATATTTATAAAATACCATTCTCGGCATGGACTATTTGTACAGAACTGTGTTTTCTCGCTTTGCATAATGGCAAGAGTTCCCCCCTTTAAAAACCAACATCATGGAAATGGACATGTAAACCCCACAAACTGAAAGCAAATTATTAACATATACATTAAATTACAGGTTTTATATAGTGCTGTATTATTACATCTTTATGCAGGAAAGAAGGGTTACGGATGTGTGTCTCATGGCTACATAAGATAGAGGAAATTCTCCTACAATGAAACACTTAGGTTCACTTGTTTGTTTCCAGAATGACTCCAAACACATTTCACAAAAAACTGTAATGTTGTCTTGTCATAGACGTCTAGCTGTAGTCCAAATCTTTGATTTCACCGTGGAGGACACTGTCTTACCAAAGGCCACACGACTTGGTGTACTGACAGGAAGTGGCTTCCAGGCATTAATTGGGTTGATTAGCTCACTCCAGTTCCCTCACTCACTCGTTCTGTAGGACAGGTACGCACGCACACTGCTCACCATATCATGGAGTCCTTATGAAGACCAAGTGGGGACATTTTTCTAGCTTCCGGTAGAAGGAAAAGCTTTTCTGAGCGGAACACGTGGTTGGTTTTTATTTGGGGGGGCATGTGAATCTTAGAGTTGATGATGATGAGTCCCTCTTTTGCAAAGGTTTGTTGGGCTTGAGACACCTGCGGCGTCATCTTGATTTGCCTGCCCTGGTATTTTACCTCTCTTCTTGGCGTGTAGTTTTGAAAATTGTTTCAAATCCACTTTTGGAATGAGGCCCAGTATAAATAAATACATGAAATTAATAAATGCATCTTTTTCCAGAAAGATGCTCCAGTATAGTATCAAGTTCCTCGTCACATTCTGCTTGCTTCTCAACTTTCAGTCAGAAACCTAGGCCGAAACTGACTTTCTCATCCCCACCCTCCACCACCAAGGAATGGGCATTCTGTTTCTTAAAAGCAAACCCTTTCTTAAGAGAAACCGATTGCTCACACCCAGGGATGCTGATACACGGGCCTAAAGCTTCCAGGAGACCACAGGGCAAGTGTCGGCTAACAGAGTTTCAGTTCCTATTGCCACGTGCCCCATTTGACCATGGGCAAGCCATTGAACGGAGGCTGACAGTAACACCTCATGTAAGAATCGTTATAAAGATAAAATAATATACCACATTTGAAAGCGTCCTGCAAACTGCCAACCACCATTTCCTGCCTAGATGCTGGCAGGAACCTCCCAACTGACTTCGGCCCATCCGCTCTGGCCCACTGCCCTAAATCCAGCTCTCCTGGCAGGCAAAGTGGCTTTCTGAAAACACACAATTTGATCATATCCCCTTCCTGCCTAAGCCTCCGAACATCTTCCCGCTGCCTTAGGATAAAGTCAGAACTCCCGGTGAGCCCTATGAGGAAGACTTTGGCTCCCTTTGTTAGCCCTGCCTTGTGTCGCTTTCCCCCGTACACATGCCGCTCCCTCGCCAGCCCCTGCCTGGCCAGCTCACTCCTCTTCCTTACGCCTCACTCCTCAGAAGTCACCCCTGAGGCCCCAGGATGCGTTCCTGTAACATCATATAATCCCCCATAGCACTCCTCATAACACTAGGTTGAAACAAATTGCCGTTTTGGAGGACAGAAATGGCAGCCTATGGGCGACTTTATACTGTTTAACCTTACAATAGCTGGTATGATAGCTGCCATGCCCATTCAGCTGTGAACTTTACAGGGTGACATCTAGGGCTGACTCAGCCCTGTGGCCCCAGTGTCCCACACCCCATCCTAGCACCCAGGAGACACTTATTTCTTTTAATTAATGTGAGATCTTACTGCCTTTTAAATGCTAAGCATGCAATTTTCATATTGTTATCAGTAGTAAAAATTATGTTTTTCCTTAAATTCTACTTCGACGTGCCATAGGAATAAAATGAAGAGATAAAATGAAAAAAATTACTTCTTAAGATTTTCATTTGTGGTATTTCTGGGAGGCATGAATCGTAGTAACTATAATACATGTCATCACAAATAAAATTAGCCCATTGGTGTGGTAGCACTTGAATTTTTTTAACTCAAATGTTTCTCACTGAGGGGCAGAATGAAAACAACTCTGAAAGGAAACCAGATGGTTTGGATTTATCTCTTCTTACAGCTTTCGCATGCAACAGAAAATCAGCTAGTGGAGAAAAGGACAGCATCTAAAGGAGTGCTAGACTTGAGACAGGAATTTTCAAATACACTTCCCCATGACATTCAAAAGGAATGCACCCTAAAACTTTTCCAACGATGCCACGTCAGGTGTCCCTCGTGAAGGAAGCAGAGCACAGACCAAGTCTAAACCGAATTGGGGTGACAGACGGGGTAGACTAGGCTCATTCGCAAGCTGCACAGTTTAATCATATTAATAGCCTAATAGCAGCTGCATTCATGAGTGCTTCCTGTGCTCCAGGCACTGTGCTAGGTACTTCTTGTGCACTGTCTTGCTTACATCCTACCACAACCCCATGGTGCAAATTCTGTAGTAATTTTCCTTCTGGAGATGAGGAAACTAGGGCGCGGGGAGGCTTTCCGTGGGCTAGGATCCCTCGGCTGTAAGTGATGGAGCTGGGATTCAAACCCCAGAGGCCCGGCACCAGAATCGGTGCTCCTAACTCTTCCGCTGTACGGAAGAACCCACCTGCTTCTGCGCCCGAGGCTGGAAGAGTACAAGTGGCGCTATCACAAAAACGGTGAACTGTATGTACTCGCCTTGCAGCTTCAGAGTCACGTCTGGCTCACAACTGTGAAGGGCAAACCCATGGACTGTCAAAGCCCACCGTCTACGAGTTTCTTCAAGAGTCCCAGTATTCAACTGTAAGCAGCAGAAGATATTCTCAACCTGGATTAGAGACGGAGGAGTTCGACTTTCTGGCTGAAGAGCAGAGAATGTCAGAGACTCATAAATATCACAGGTTCAGAAATCCCTTGTTATCCGATTTGTTCTCCAGATTCTTGGAATGCTGTTACACTTCGGGAGGCTTTTGAGATATCTCAAGACACCCACAAAAGAGGTAAAAACAGCGCCTGCAATTTCACTTTCTACTGCTCAGTCAATCTAATCAAACCTTCCTTTCCTGCTACATTAAAAATAAAATGATCTATCCCTTTTAGTAGGATTCGCACCAAACAAATAGTATTTTAAAAATAAATACAAACTACTAATTCTTTACATGATTCATAGTTTGTGGTTATTGAGATAGCACTTCCCCCATCTTTGTGCATTAACATTTGACCCTTTTTATAATATGCACCTTGTACCAGCGAAACCTAAGGCCCCAGCTAGTTACTCATTAAACTTAGGTGCCAAGGGCTGACTTGTACAAATTACGTTGTTAACTGCCTGGCCTGGCCTGTGTGCAGAAGTGGAAAAAAAGCAATCATCATAGCTGTGAAATTCTGTCATATCGGCAGAATTGAACTACAAATTGCAGCAATTCATGCCTGACCTCTGATCTGTGAAGTTAGTCTAAAACCTTTGACCCTCAGCTTGGAATTGAGAAACTGCATTTACTTGCACAGGAGAAGACGGCTCGCAAATATTCTCTGCTGTGAATAGTTAACTCTGTGACTGTCCCTCAGCCCACACTACCTCCCCCAGGGAGTAAACCAGAGCAAGCGACTAGGAGGCAGATCTTGAGAGTGACTTATCAAAAAATGGCACTTTGAACAAATCTAATAAAAGTACAAAGTTTCAGGATGCAACTTTTAAAATGAGTATTAAAAACAATAAGAAAAGGGGGAATCTGAGATACCTTAAATCACTGAGCATTTATACTTAGTGATAGGCATACTAAAAAATCCTCTTTACAAAATTAGACAAAAATGGAGTTTTAACTAAGTACTTTGAAACATTTTACCAAATGGTACCATCTCCTGTATGTTGTCTTTTTAAACAAATGTATTATCTAATTTCTGTTATAAAATACAGCCCATAATAAGCCATCTCTGGGGAAAAGCAATGATGAGAAACCAGTTACACCTTTCTGTGAACCCAGTTATTTTCTAACACTAAACATTAGATGTAGACAATAACAACATACATTTCTTATGTGTGCGTTTTTGTTGCAACATTGGTTTATCGTTTTATTCATAATGAGGAAGGTTTTTCTTTTGAGGATGACCTTCAAATGCTGTTCAAATTGCTCCATTTCCAGGTAAAGAGAAGCAAATGATTCTATTTCCCTTATTTCTTTGAGTTAATATGAGAACAAATCTCAAATAGCACATAAAATGTAACTAAACTACTTTTTATAACAAAAGTGAAACTTATTTGTAGTCTTTAAAACATATAATCTACACATACCTAATTCCATTTCATAAACTTTACCATTGGTTTGAAAAAGTGACTGATACAAGTCTTCTTATTCCAGAACTTTCCTCAGCGAAAAGTCATTATTGTTAACCTTTATGTAGTATTATCATACTGCTAATCCCATTAACTTTTTTATTTTTTCATTATCTCATATCTTAAAATCACAAATTACCTCTTTGGAGGTGGACTCTGAAATGACTGTGGAAAACAAATGTGGACATTATTGATAAATTCCTGCTTTTTATCCACAGTTAAATAGCAGCAATTGATGAAATAATGAGTTTGTAAAGACCTAACTTTTATAAATGTATAGTAAAGAGCTGCTAGATGAACTGATTTTCAGAAAGTGTTCATAACTTAAGAATTGTGGCTTTGCTGCTGCTAAGGCAAGCTGTACAGTATTTGAAATTCTCACCAACTTCACTTTTTTTTTTGCCTTCAATTAAAAACAAACAAAACGATCACTTGTTTATTCAACCCGATCTAAATTACTTTAACCAAACACAACCATCCCCTCCTCTCGTACAGTTAAAACAAATAAGGTGTCCCCTACCTTTCCAGTCCTGAAAACTGGATGCAACAGGCTAATGGCAACAAAAGCTTTGCTTAAGCAACCTTCGCTCCTGATCCCAGGAACTGCGTAACTGTTACACACGGCACACCTCTCCTCATTGGCCGGTGAGCTTTGGCCACTTAAATGCCTTGGGAGTCATTTGCTAAGGGCACCTGGAATGAGCTTTGAGTAGGTGGTGCAGCAAGAAGGGAGGTGTAAAACTGCCAGACACCAAGTGCGCAGCAGTTAAGTGCCCTGAAACTTCCTAAAGGACCCGCTGGAACAAAAGGCCCAAGAAGGTGGAAGCTCTAGCGTTGCAGAGGAGGACATTTCACTGCAATCTTTTATTCATACGCCAATCTTGACTACAAGGAAACAAATGACTTTTAAAATCCACCTTCCTAGAATAAGATGGGTGCCCACTACCTGTCCTGCTTGATGCAAAGAAATAAACAAACCCCAATAATTCCTATTTCAATCAGGTTGATGTGGAGATTAATGAATGAAGACGTGCACGGTGCTTAGAAAATTTCTTGGCACACAGAAAAGTACTAAAAAAATGTCACTATGGTTTCTTAGAAATATTATAGCTTTAGCAAATATTGCTTTTTTCCCCCTTATTATGTCTGGGGTAAATGATCTGGATTTGGATATCCTTTATCTCTCCTCTTAATCATTACCAACAACCATGTTTATGATAAGCCTGGAAGAAAAAAATACTGACAAAAAGAACACATGAATTAAACCTTCATTTTGTTTTACTTATCCGTTTGGAGCTGGAAATGGATTTACCGGTTAAGAAGTGGAGAAAAATAGAGGGGGCGACGACAGAAAAAGAAAGGAGCGGTAAAACATGCTTCACTGCTAATAAAAACAGTCTGCACCTAACGACGGGGCAGGAGGACCTGAGGCGCTGAAGCCGAGTAAATACACTCCTTTCCAGGCTGCTAGGAGATGGAACCCCATCTGGAGGCTGAGTTCCTCAGGCCAGGTGGGGAGGTCAGGGGGCCGAGGAGCAGAAGGACTCTGGAGGGCTCCCGAAAGCAAGGTGACATCTGGGATTAGAAGCCTTCTGAAACAGGGAGAAAAAATGAGCTCCATAATATATGGAGAAACAAATCTGTAACTCTTCCTAAAACAAAAATGTCAAAGTAGTGGTCTCCAGTTTTCCCTTCCTGGTTATTCTGTAATTGTTAACCATATGAAGTCCCACAAACCATAGCAATTTGAAGTAGCCTGATGTAAAAAGGCCACAGGGAACAAGAAAGTTTTAAATCTACTTATCTATCTGCATTCTTTAAAAAGAGACAGCTTTATTATTCACAAATAATATAATCTAAAGCTATCAATGGTGACTAGAAAAATACCAGAAGATTAGGACAGGGTCAAAATCCAGAACAAGCCTAAGATTATAATTATGTTAAATATTATATAAAACTAAACTGCTAGGTTCTGATTAAAGATATGGTCTTTGGAAAAACAACGCACACTAGTTATGACGAATTCAAACACTATAGAGAAGAAAACGTGGAAAAGAAAAACCACCATTCCTCTAACTGTCACGGACACCAACCCCTGCCACATAGCCCTGGATGGAGGCCGTGGACGGCCCCGCGTGTCCAGGGCGTCACGGTGGACGTGTCGTGCAGTATTGACTTGTGATAGGTCTGACTTACAACAAGCTGAAGTCCTCCCTGAAGGAGTGGTCCCTGGTTTTAATGAGTCACCTTTGTTTTTTGAGTGGAGTGACAGCAAGTGAATCAGAGGTCTGAGACTATAAGAAAAAGAACAAAAAATACAGACACAAAATAGAAGCCTGAGACCAGATGAGCCCTAAGGGAGATTTGAAAAAAGGAACAGCAATATTCAGGCACCTCTGGGAGAGGAGGAAGTGAAGCCCTGGTGAACACATAACTAGTATAAAAGCAGGGTATTGTTATGTGGTCTATTTTATATAAACAATAACTAGAAAGGTCACCTTCACATCCTACTAAGAGAGCATTATATATTTTTAAGTATTTTAACTTACCTAAAAGCTATGATATACTGATGTAAAGATGAAGTGGACATGTGTTTGCTTTCTATATAATGGTAGTATATAATTTTCCTTTACACTTTTCAGAATTTCAAAACCTTTGCTGAAATTGCTTACTGTATCGACGCATGACTAGAGAATACGAGGAAGACACTGCACGCACACACGCACACATACACTGAAGTTACTGGCCTCCTTCTGAAAAGGTGTCGAGGGCGGGCACTCGGGCCATGTAACTGCATCGGCACTAACAGCTGACAGGAGGCTAGTTAACCAGCACCGGGAAAGCGAGCTCCAGGAGAGGAGGGCATGCGATCCACGGGAGGTCTGCAGAGTGTTGAGGACACACAGAACCCACCGGAGGAACGCGATACTATAGCAAGGACTTGGCCTCCGTGACAGTCATCGATTTTTATTTTTGGATTTGGTCTTTTACTTCACTCAATGTTCTAGGACATTTACTGAGTTTCTACCCTATGCTCTTCCCCTTTTAGGCAAACTGGATGCAACATTTAATAAGAAAAAACCCTGCCCTCTGGAGTTTCATTCTGGTTGAGACACAGACAATAAACTCACGAAAGCACGACTAACGTCAGGCAGTAACTGCTGCCGCGTGCGTTGCGTCCACCCCTTCACCTCCCTCTTCCATCAGTGCTGTAGACCGAAGTCGTTCTCTGCTTCTATAAACCTGTGTGTTCGTTCATGAGCCTGGGTGATTGAAACCACCGCGGTATTCTCTTTCGGTTAATTTGTTAAACATCACCCAGTGGTATCAGCAGGAAGAATGAGAGAGTGGGCATTGCCATGTCTGGGACGAGGGGTTTACCCTATCTGGACATTAGGGAAGGATCTGAGAGCTTTCCTTCTTAATTCAAAACTGTACCCTCTCAACTGGTACCATTGTTTTGAAGAGTAAAATCGTAAGAGTAACATCTGTGTGTTTCATTCACTCGGTCCATATTGTCAAGTACCTTTTACACGTCAGGCACTGCTCTAGGTACTGGGGCAACTGCAATGAGAAAGCGGAGAAAAATCCCTGCCCTCACGAACCCTAGGGACTCATGGGGGAGGAGACACTGAATGAATAAACGCAGAAATATATAGTGTGTTAGGCTGTGAAAGAGCTAAGGAGAAATAACAGCAAGGGAAGAGAACAGAATGTGGGTGTGTTGGGGGGGAGGTGTTTGCATGGAATCTGACTTACAAGGAAAAGTATATTAGTTATTATTTATTATAAAAATTAAGCTTGTGAATCCATTCGATTCCTAGTGGGCTGTGCTCTTAATCTAAGCATTTATTTAACGCAGTAGTGGCGATGTACTGTGGGCCGAGGCAAAGCAGCAGTCTTGTGCACAGCGGTGGGAGCCGGGTACAGGGTACCGTGGAAGGAAAGCAGAGAGGGAGAGTTGTTCTGAAGTAAAGCAACGCTGCATTGCTCTCTCAGGTTAGCAGGAACTTCGGAGGGTTTAAGTTGGCCAGGCCGGGCTGCTCTGGGATCCCCAGGCACCCTCGCTCTAGCTCATCCTCATCTCCTTCACTCCCTAT
The DNA here is from genome assembly GCA_004027735.1 of Carollia perspicillata. NCBI lineage: Eukaryota > Metazoa > Chordata > Mammalia > Chiroptera > Phyllostomidae > Carollia > Carollia perspicillata. Next base: position 11,195 of record PVKM010010065.1, on the reverse strand, counting down.
CGATCCCAGACTTTTGGTCCACCCTCATTGCAGACATGGCGGAGTCCCTAACCCTTAAACATGTTCACCTGGCTGGGGCATGCTGACTCAGAGGGAGGAGGAAGACAGAGCTGGGAGTGGATCAGGACTGCACCTTTTCTCCGGAGTCGAGAGGGCTCCAGCATCTGACACCGGATGAGTTAATCCAAGAGCTTTGTAATGTTATACGCACGCTAGTGTGCCGGCGGTAGAGCCTGCCTGTAACTTCTCAAAGCGAATGAGAGAATCGTTCAACAAATCAGATGAAGTGTAACTCCACCCCACCTCCAACCACCTCCCTCCCTCTCAAGCTTTGCTTGAGCAAGAAACACTTTCTTTTTTTACTTGAAAATTTAAATGTGCCAGAAAAACACAGTCCTTCTCGTGGTTTCTACTCTCCTGCGAGGTGGGCAGTCACGAAGAGCCCGCAGACTTCAAGCACCCGTGTCATCACATACGACACCGACAGCAGTGCGGTGAGGCAGCCGGTGCAGGGGCTCAAGGCTAAAGCCTCACCTGAACTCATCGCCTCCATCTGTAATAAAACGACTGTAACTAACTCCTCTCGATAGCCCTTGTCAGACACAAGACACTGTTACTAAGCGCTTCACATGTATTAACACATGCAACCCTCATAAACACATTCCGAGGTGCCGTGTTTTGCCATGTATAATGCACACCCATGTTTTTGCTCACGTTATACACGGGATTAGTATACCCGTTACTACACCCATGGTATGTTATCATTACACCCATGTATAATGTGGGTCCTTATTTTTCCCTCAACTATTGGGGGGAAACTGCACATTATACATGATAACATATGGTAGGTACTAGTATTGTCCTGTTTTACAGATGAGAAAACCAAGGCACAACAAATAAAGTGACTTGCTCAGGACAAACAAGTTAGCAAACAGAGGTGTGAGGGTTTGAATCCAGGGACTCTGGCTTGCAGAGAGAGATCACACTTTACCAGCCCTAGGTAAACAGACTGTTTTTCTTCCTTCTTCCTCAATTCTTTCTTCCTAAACCTGCCTCTCTACTGGCCTCCCCACCCTTCACCTGACTTCTCAGAGCTTGCTAGTGACCAGCATTGCTAATAGGAAGAGCCTGGGAATTTGGGAGGCAGGCGGGAAACCCTTCAATGCTTGGTGAGACCGTAACTTTAAAAAGCCACAAAATCTAATTTAAACCTAAAGACGATTCCCTTTGCATCGGCTCCCTAAACGCGCCCTCTTTTCTAGGCAGCGTTCATCATTGCTTCTCAGAAACCTGCTGGGTTTTATAGTGGTTCCCTTTCCCCTCTACATAGCAAACCGGAGCGTCTTAGAGCTAAGCAATTACCAGTCTTTATATTTCCTGTAATAGTTTAACAGACTATTTTTTAAAGAGGAAGTTCTGAATAAATATTGGACGCAGGTGGAGAGGACGCACCTATTACACAGCCACAGGTAACGTGTCCAAGTCCAAGGCCTGCGCTCCACTCTGGCCGGAGAAAAGCCAGCAGCACTGTCACAATGTAAAAACCCCTCCTCGGAACGGGCAGTCAGGTTAACGAGGGCTCAGGAAGTGTGTGGTTCAGCCAAGTATTATGTGAATTTTGTTCTTTGATAGTCAGTGTTTTACTAATTTCCTCAAAATCGCCACAGAAATCCCCTAACAGTCTAGGTTTATTAAGGACAGTGCTTTTCCATTCCAAAGGTGTTTACCGAGTACTTTCAGTAATACTGCAATAACTCCAAGGTGCATCCATGTGGGGGGTGGTGAGTGAGGGATGCGGTCAAAGCTCTGGACCCTGATGTGGTCTCTACTAACTAGGAGCTAATAATCTGAATGTCAACCCATTAGAACATGTAAGACACAAGGCAAAACGAAGCACCGTGTGCTGTGTAGACATGCAGAACCATGCAGCCAAGTAGAGAGGATCAGCAGGTTGACTAGAGCCCACATGGAGGGCTTATCAGAAAACAGAAAGTCAGTACCCTGCATTCTAATTTACAGTCATATTCTTCTCCGCAACCATACCTTACGCAGGGGTGAGATCATGCTACCCCCATGCAGGGAATTTCATGTGATCTTTGGCATCCACAACACTACAAGCATTCGATCATGAACTGCAGACCTCTGGTTACCTTTGACTACAAAGCCCTGCATAATCTCCCTCTGTTCCTTTCGACTTCATTAGACACACGCCCACATGCAAAATCCCCAGGACTCCCGTTCTGTTTTCTCTACACTGACCCTGGTTTTCCTTCCTAACTCTCCCCTAGAATCATCATCTTCCAAAAGGTTTCTTACCCAGGTATCTACTTTTCTGCAAACAACATCACTGCCACACTGCTTAGAGCATTCCTTCCTTTTTTATACATTTGGCAACAGTGTGTTTGTCATTTGCAATCAGACTTGCAAAATGGATAGAAATTCCTGTTTCATCACAACATTGCCTAAATAGCAAATACTTCTGGTGCACATAAGCTCTAAGTCCCCATGTGAAAAGTAAAACCTACGCACAAAGTTTAAGACCACAAAGTTTAAGACCGTCTTGTACTGAATGAGACCTACCAGGAGTCAGGTGATTTGTCTGCCCATCCACATTGTTGCCCTTTGCTAGCATGATGAGATGATGGCTACTTCTGAAGCATACCCAAGGCATTTGCTTTCCACCTCTCTCCCCGGCCCAGTGAATACACACGGCAGTTCACTCAACTGGGTGCTCAACAATTATTCCTGACAAGAATTTCAAACTGTTGGTAAAATATTTTTGACTTCTAACATGGAGACATAAATCATAATAAGACATTTTAGCTTATTAAGAATCATTGTGGAACAAAACCGTCCAGGTTCAACCTCTTTAGCTACTTGGTGAATAACTGGAAACCATTAGGAAGAAGGAAAATCACATTAATAGTTACAACCTCGGACTAGCAGGAATGGGCATGTGAGGGCCTCTGCAGTTCTACCTAATGGATTTCAGGCTTCTGATCTGAAGCCCATACGAGCCTCCGAGACCTCAGCGCTTTGAGGTCTCAAAGCCCCTCACTCCTCCAGCTTTGCTTTACAGCCCGGGGAAACCAGAAATGGCAATGGAGTGGCTTATTTAACAGCATGTTTTTAGAAATGTTCTCACTGAAGTCGTCAGTTCCTGAGTTCCAAGTGACACTATGATATGGATATGCTATGGATATGAAAATCACTTTGATCTGAAGTGTTAAGGAAAATAAGTGTCGTGACTCCTTATAATTTCTCAAATGCACAATTTTTAAAATTGGAAATACATATTACTGTGAAAATACATTTTTATGAAAAAGTAGTAGATAGATCTCTCAAATATGGAAGCATGAGATTAACAGAAAAAAGTTCTTTTGAGTGGTGGTTACTAATGCATTGATTGGAAGTAAAACTACAAAGAAAATCATGATTAATTGAAGAAAGAGAACACCATGAATGGCATTTAGTTCTATTATAGAAATGAAAAAGTAAAAATTGCAATATTAAAAATCTCTATTTTTTGACTCTTTATATGCACCTACATATGTGCCAGAAGACACATCAGTTAATAACTGGAATTAGGCTGAAAAATTAAACAACCAGATGTACTAGCTTAAGGTTGAAACTAAGAATTTATCTCAATTTCAAATTGAACTTTCCTTCCTATCAAGGACTGAGCATTAAATGGCACTTAGAAATATCTACTAAAATGAAATCAGAAAACTACGAATGAGGTCGACTGCAACACATAATCAAGAGTTGATTTTCTTGACACGTAAGAGCTCTTACGAAAAATATGAGCAAAGATATGGATGGGCAGTTCGCAGAAAAAGAAAATTCTATGTCAATAAACATAAAAACGTGTTCAACTTTATTCAGGTTGAATTTTTAAGTAGAAATCTAAATAACTGGCAGGGATTCGGGATCATTCAGATTTCAGAAGTCAATCCCAGAATTTCTTTAAGCAGTCACTGGAGCAGAAGGGTCCTAAAAATTCCCAAAGCCACCCAAAATTATCCCCTGTGCTCCCCCGGAAGGGAAATACACCATGGGCAACCTTCGGAGGGTCAAGGGTCATCTATTAGCTCTCTCATACCCCAGTGGAACTTTTACTGAGGATTAGCAGGTGAAACTTGATGACACAAAAAAGAAACTAGAATGAATCAGATTCTCAGGAACTGAGATGTTCCCTGTGGTTAGTGATTTCCCCTCTACATCGTCTATTTCTTTCCTGTCAAAAACCTGCGTCTAGTTATGATGTATAGCACCCCCCCACTCCCACACCTACCCCCCCTACACTTGCCTTAGTGTGTGTGTGGCTTAACTTGACGTCTTGGCATCCTTTAAAAATAATATAAAGTGCTTAGTGGCCTAACAGTTTTGGAAAACAGCGGACAGCCAATGAAACGTATTTATTAATAATATGGAACTGGACGCTTGGAGAGAGAGGTGCACTGCTGACCCCAGGCCACTGGAACGGTCTAACGTAGAACCCATGGCCCGCTGTCTCCCTGGCACCGCACGTGCCCCCGTCTTTCACATCCTCCCACAGTCATCTGTGAGCGCAGCTACACGAAGAACAAGAATGGCGTGCTCCACACATGAAGACATATATGAAACTTAACTGTTATTATTAACATATTATTAATACGTCTTTTGACTATTCATGATAAATTCAGTCTTCCAAAAAACAAATATACTTTTTAATCTTTGGATAAAATTCATCTTCTTGACTTACATACCAAAAAAAGCTAATAATCAATTTGTAAACAGTTCTTTCTTTCGCTTTTTCCCTAGTATTTTCTAATTTCTTGGTACCTATGAGGCCAGAGAAAAGAAGGGGAATCCACGTCCTGCCTACTACTTAGTGATGCTTTTGAGAAAAAGGTTTAATGGTTAAAGAAAGAGAGGAAACGAGAAGAAAGGGAGAGAAGGAGAGGAAATGAGGGAGGGAGGCAGGATAATCGAGTGAGTACTGGTTGTACGTATTCTTTTAAATAAAAGATGTTGGGGAAAACCTCTTTAGAATATATTATTTCTTCTTATTAGTAAAAGGCAAAAGATTTATACGATCTGAAGAGCAACCAGACTATCTTCTCCTTATTGATAAAACAGAAATGACTATTTCCCTATAACAACCCCAGAGATGTTGGGAGGGGAAAAATATACAGTATGCATGAAAATATTCTGCATTTTCAGGAAGACAAGTAACATATTATTAAAATAATGATTGCCTACTATTTTAATATTGAATATTTACATTTATATTCATTTGATAAGAACACAACATTATTTAGCTATAGTTAATAAAATATTGCTTTGTTTGAAGGTTTGAGGACTATCTTAGCTAATACCACTCATAAATAACTAGAGGTAGCTAAATTTACATTTTAAAGGAGGCTAACTAAAGGTTCCGAAGGGGATCGGTCCACGCCCTTTTTCTCCTGGTAAAAGTAGAGATCACTCTTTGGTTGAAGGATGAGAAACGCCCGTGAGGCACGACTGCAGCGTGTGCCTGGGAGCTGCACTGGGTGAGCGAGCTTGCCCCCCTGGAGCCCAGGTGACAGGATTTCAACGGTAGCTCCTCTGGTGAGTTCAGAGAAGGGCATTTCTACCCCCATCTCAGGAGGAGAATCTGAGGTGCTATAAAACTGAAATTAGAATGTTTTAGTGATACCATTTTCATAGTTTATGGTACTCCCATCCTGAGTTTGTTTCAAATTTGTTAGGAAAATATACTTCCTGCCGTTGTTCTCATATGATCATTATAATCTGGATGATTGATCAAATAATTGAAGTCTGTGATCTTTCTGAGAAAGCATCTCTTGTTTGAAAGCAACATCCAGGGCTGCCACACCCCAGGAGGAAGCAGGCCTCAGCACCTGGTAGCAAAGGCAGATGAGGCTCATCCTGGTATCGTTTGCTGGTGAGGTCAGGGATGGTCAGCAAAGAAGGACCAACGAATGGAAACACAACTCGGGGTGCTGTAGCTACCTAACACAGAGTCAGCTCAGCACGGATCTGAATCTGACCTAACAACAACCACAGCAAAAAAGCAACAATAGCTAATCCTTACTGAGCATTTATCATGTACCAACTCTGGGCTAAGCATGTCACATGCTAGCTCATTTATTCCTTACAACAACACTATGCGTTAGAACACATCTTTCTTCTTATTTAACAAATGTGTAAAGTAAGGCTCTTCAGTGGCAGAGAGAGAACTCATTCGCAGGCGGCCAGACTCCAGAGCCCATGTTTTGATCCTAGAACTGCAGTGCTACAGGGACTCCATCAAAACACCAGGCCAGGGCTCCCGCCATTTTTCTGTGTCTCTGGCCCCATAGCTTCAGCTGCCTTGCCACTCTGTCCCCAAAGGAGAAGGTCTGAAGGCACTGACTCAGATCCAACCTTGGTCATTCACACTCACAAGTTGTCCTGTGAGACAGAGAAAGCAGACAACAATTACAACGCAGTCAACTACCTAACCTCCACTTTAGGAAACTAGAAACAGAGCAAACTAAACTTGAAGAGCAGAAGGAAGGAAAGGAAATAAATAAGGATACGTGTTTGATTAGAAATAAAGGAAAAGGAGAATAGAAAAACAATAAAGAAGATCAGTAAAACCAAAAGTTGGTTCTTTCGAAAGATCAACAAAGTTGACAAACCTTTAGCCAGAATGAGCAAGAAAATAAGAAGACTCAATTTACTAAACATAGGGATAAAAGAGGGAGCATCACTACTTACCTCACAGACACAGAAAAGACTAGAAGAGAATACTATCAACAATAGTAACCAGAAAATTACACAGTCTGAATGTAATGGACAAATTCCTAGAAAGACACAGCTGTCAAAACAGGCTCGAAGAAACAGAATATCTGAATAGATGTATAATGAGTCAAGTTAGTCATAAAGTTAGTGAGTTTTATTAAGTTTGTAATAAAAAATTTTTTTTCCACAAAGCAAAGCCCAGGACCTAGCTTTGCGAGTGAATTCTACCAAGTGTTTAAAGTAAGATTATCACCAATCCTTCACAAACTCTTCTCAAAAAAAGAAGAGGATGGAATACTTCTCAATTTAATGAGGCCAGTATCACCCTACTACAAATCCAGACAAAGATGTCACCAGAAAACTGTACCAATGTCTCTTGTGAACACACATGCAAAAGCCCTCAACAGAAGACTAGCAAACTGGCTCTCCACCACTCAAGCAAAACCACAACATCGATTTGCAAAAGGGAAGGAAAAAAGAACCAAAACTTCCAAAGCCCTGCTTTTTTTCTTAAAAGTACTTTTACAAGTAAAATGTTTGTCAGTTTTGAATTTACATTTTACATTTTTGCACATATTGTTAGGGGCCAGCCCTTTTTAATGATTCCAGGATAACCAAAGCGGCCTTTGGAGTGTTCTCTGTCCCACTTCTGACTTTATAATGAACATTGCCACATCATATTAATCTCAAAGGAGATAAAAAAAAACCTTGTAAAAACAAAAAGCAAAAATGACAAAAAATTATATTCCAAGCATAAGTAGTTGATGTGTAAGACATGGTTAAGAAGACCAAAGATAAAAAGTTGCTTTTTCTTCCTTTTTTGTCTATGCAGTTGCTCTTTATTCTTTTTTTTTATTTGCCTGTTTGATGTGCACATGAAACAGTGTTATCCAATGACAAACCAGAACTTTATTTTGCTAAGTTGTTATAACGACAACAACAACAAACTAGCAAATTGAATTCAACAACATATAAAAGATTATACACCATGACCAAGAGTGATTTACCCCAGGAAGGCAAGGTTTTAACATAGGAGACTCAATCAATCCAAGATGCCATATTAATAAAGGACAAAAACTATATAATCATTTAACAGACATAAAAAATGTATACCATAAATCTTTATTTATTTATTTATTTATGCCACATGGTATAAATAAAATGTTGCATAAATAAAAGGCAACAACCTTTCATGATTAAAACACTCAACACACTACAAACTCAAGGAAACTCCTTCAACCTGAAAAAGATCATCTATAAGAAACCCACGGCTAACATCATACTTCACAGTGAGAGACAGAACGCTCCCCGCTAAGATCAGCAGCAAAGCCAGAATGCCCTCTCCTCACCACATCTGTTCAACATTGTACTGGAGCTTTTAGTCAGGGCCAGCAGGCGAGAAGAAGACATAAAGGGCATCTCCACTGGGAAGGAAGAAGCAAACATGACCTTGTATGTAGGCAGTCCGAAGAAACCCACTAAAGCACTATTAAAACTAATAAATTCAGTAAGGCAGCAGGACACAAGGCCAATATATAAAAATCAATTGTATTTCTATACACTACCAATGAACAAGCCAAAAAATGAGATCAACAAACCCATTTCATTTAAAATAACATTGAAAAGAATATGAAAATGGTAAAATATTTGTTGAAAGAAATGAAAGAAGATTTAAGTAAACAGGAAAAAAATCTCATATTCCTGGATAAAAAATGTAAAATTTTAAGATGGCAGGTCTCCTCAAACTGAGGAGATTCTGCAAATCAACACTGTCCCCTCAATACTCCAGCTAGCTGCTTTGAAGAAGTGGGTAAGCTGACCCAAAAATCTGTTTGAAAATTAAAGGGGCCCAGAATAGCCATAACAGTCTTGAAAAAGAACAAAGTTGGAGGACTCACATTTCCCAATTTCAGAACTTACTACAAAGCTGAGTAATTAAGACAGTACTGTGCAGGCACATGGATAGATGTAAAGATCAATGGAATATAATTGAGAGTCCAGGAAAAAACCAGCATACACCTATGGCCAAATGATTTGTGACAAGGGCGTTAAGTCCATTCACTGGAAAAACAATAGGCTTTTAAAGAAATGATGCGGCTAGAACAACTGTATATCCCCATACAAGAGAATGAAGTTGGGCCCCTAATTAATACCATATACAATAATTAATTCATAACAAGTCAATCACACAAAGTTAGGAGCTAAAACTATAAAACTCATAAAAGAAAATCATAGTGTAAATCTTCATGACCTTAGATCAGGAAATGGCCTTTTAGATGTAATGCCAAGAGCACAAGCGACAAAAGGAAAAAAATAATTAAATTGGACTTCACCAAATTGAAAGTTTTTGTGCCTCAAGGACATGATTGAGAAAGTAAAAGAATAACCCACAAAATGGGAGACAATATCTTCAAATTGTATATCCAATAAGGGACTTGTAGTTAAAGTACTCTTAAAATTCAATAATAAAAAGACAATTTAAAAATGGGAAAGGATTCAAATAGACATTTCTTCAAAGAAGATACACAAATGACCCAAAAAGCATATGAAAAACGCTCAACATAATTAGTCATCAGGGAAATGTAAATTAAAACCATGAAGGGATACTACTTTACAACCAATAGGAGAGCCATAATCAAAAAGACTGGTAACAACAAGGGTTGGCAAGTAGGTGGAGAAATTGGAACCCTCATCATACACCGCTAGTGGGAATGTGAACTGGTGCAGCCACTTTGGAAATCTCTGATAGATGCTCAAACGATTGAACATAAGAGTTACCATGACCCAGCAATTCTACTTGTAAGTATTCATTTCTCCTGGGTACACACTTAAGACCACGCAAAAATTTGTACACGAATGATCATAGCAGCATTACAATAGCCCCAAAGTAGAGACAAACCAAATGTCCATCAGCTGGTGAACGAATACACAGATAAATAAAATGTGGTACATTTATACAATGAAATACTACGCAGTAATAAACGGAACAAAGCCCTGACACATGACATGACATGGATGAACCTTGAAAACATTAAGCCAAGAAAGAAGCCAATCACCAAAAACCATCTATTGTACTGATTCATTTATTTAAAATGTTCACGATAAAGTCTATGGCCATACCACCCTGAACACGCCCAATCTCGTCTAAAATGTTCATGATAGGCAAATCTATAAAGAGAATGTTGGATTCGTGGTTATTTAGGGCTGGAGTAGGGGTGGGAGGTAGCGGGGTGGTAAGAACAGGGAAGTGATCAGTAATGGTAACAGGGATTTTCTAGGGAGGTGATGAAAATGTTCTAAAATTAACTGTAATAAGGCTGTACATCTGGGAATGTATTAAAACCCATTGAATTGTATACTTTCAATAGATGAAGAATATGGTATGTAAATTGTATCCCAAATAAAGCTGCTATTTTTTTTAAAAAGGCAAACATGAGAGAATAGACATGTTTCTATTGCCACTCACTCAGACGCTGCCACTCACCACCCCTACTTCAGAAGGCTTCCCCTAAAAATCTCTCCCATCCCAACCATCATGTCCAAGAAATAAAATTCAGGCATGCAACTGTGGGAGCTGTGATGTTCACGTTGTGTGCTATTTCCTCATTTCATTTCAGACTACAGCCTAATAGGTAAAGATCTCCCCACACAGAACAGCATGGCAGAGAATGTTCCAATGCGGCAGTGAGACTTCGTGTGTCCTGGACAAGGGCCCAGGGCTCCAGCTCTTTGCCGTAGCTTTCCAAGGAAATGCTTTCTCTGGTTGCGGCTGGCTCAGCAGTCCTCCGTGACAGGAGTCCCGCGGAGTCTGATTCACCTTCCTTGCTAGCTCCAGCCAGCCAGAACTCTTTCTCATCTTCCCTTTCCACCTCCCCTCCTCCGTCGTCCTCACCACTCCAGCCAGCCTCGCTTTCCCAGGGTGGGTTAGCAGAAAGAAAACAAACTTTAGAATCTGGTAGACACGAGCTCAAAAGCTAACCTTATCCCTTTTTATGTAGTAACTTGGAGCAAGCCTCAGATGTCGCATTTGTAACCTGAAGATCACCTATTTCTAGAGTTCTCCCTATGAGCTGGGTACTGAAAATACACACCTGAAGAAGACACAGGCTCCGTAGCTGAAAAATCCCATCGTCTAGTAAGAGACACAGAAATGTACACGAATAATGACTAGGATGCAGAGTGATAAATGCATGACAAATGGTATGAAGGAGAGAATGACTGATCCTCGTAATGGCCAAGGAGGAGGCTCAGGGTGTTGAGGCGAGACTTCGACACAGCAATGTGTCCACAGGACACCTGGCACACAGCAAGTGCTCAGAGAATGTGAAGTTCTTTCCCCACAAAGAACTTAGAAGGAAAAAAACCTAAGTTTTGGTGAGAGGTAAGAAACTGGAAAGGGCTCTTCCCTTCTCCGGCCAGCG